>VXBT01009153.1:660881-727171 GCA_013400235.1 Oriolus oriolus
GGGTGGATCTCTGCTTTCCCCGTGGATCCCCATGGGCTGCAGGGGCACAGCTGCTTCACCATGGGCTGGACCACGGCCTGCAGAGGAATCTCGGCTCCGGCGCCTGGAGCACCTCCTCCCCCTCCTTCTCCTCTGACCTTGGTGTCTCCATGTTGTTTCCCTCACATGTTCTCACCTCCTCTTCTCTAACGAGAGTCCAAAAACTTGTGACTTTTTTCTATTTTCTCCTTAACTATGTCATCACAGAGGGGTTACCAGCCTCTCTCACTGGCCCAGCCTTGGCCAGCAGCATGTCCATCTTCAGAGCCATCAGCCACTGGCTCTGCCGGACATGGTGGAAGCTTCCAGCAGCTTCTCACAGGAGCCACCTTTGCGGCCCCGCTGCTACCCAAAACCAGGCCATGCCAAACCAATACAAGCTGTCGGCTAGCAAAGCCTAGAGAGTAATTTCTCTGGGGAAATGACTGCCACCTCAACACACTGAGCTCATTCACAGATGTAGGTAGATTATAAAGGCAAGTTACTCCTTCCTACCTCAGCAGGCTGTATTGCACAGAACAGAAGAAACATACTGACATAAGGAAATGCTTTCTGGTAGAAGATGGCACATCTACAGCTGGGCAGAAGCACAATCACTCACAGTTGACCATATGGGCCCAGACAGCATCACTGAGGAGATTATTCTACATTCACTGCCTTGTCTCCAAGCAGAGGTGAGCAAAATGCCAGTCAGTGCCTCTGATTCACAAATTCACATCTAACCTAATGGTTGACTGAGGCCAGTTCCTGACAGCTTCCTCACAATACAGCTTACTGCTGTTCCAGAAGAGAAAGGAGACTAACACAAAGAGGCAATGAAATATCCTCTGGAGGCTTCCAGATTGCTTTAATTGATAATTCTGTCTCAGTACTGTAATTGAGACATAAATAATATCCTTGTTTCCACTTCAATTACTTTCCACCTCACCAATATGAGAACAGAGTCTTGTATCTCTCAGAAAGAAAGTTATTGCACCAGAAAGCAAAGATGATTTTAAAAATAATTTCCACATCAGTTCAAATGATAATGCAGTCATGCAGGTGTTGTATGACTGATATTATATTCAGAGTAGTTTACTTCTTGAAAGTGAAATATAAACATTTCAAGGATACCTACTTACAAGAAATGTGCTTACAAAGCATGATTACTTCCTATGAGAAAAAAAAAACCCAACACTCTCCTCTTAAATGGGCAAACAATACATTTCCTCTTCCCATACCACAGTAAAGGCTTACACATGCACATCACGTACACACACATAAACATTCACATGCGTGAGATCCACACCACAATCTAAAAAGGAAAGTGCTATGAAAGGACCCTGTAGTACTTGGGTAGCACATCTTGATGTAAATGAGCGTATCTCAGAAAAGCTGCAGGCCTTGTAGTCTTGTTTTGCACTGCTAACCACATGCAGACACACACACACAACAAACTGCTTTCATGTTAGCTCAGTTCTCCTTCCACAAAGTTTGGTGGTAAAGCTCTCCCTGACATCCATCAAAGAGAGGGGCTGATGAGGTGAGAGCTGATGAAAGTTTTGAATAGCCAAGGAAACTGATGATTTGAAGAACTTAATTCCTCCCATCTTAAACAAATGCTTGTTTCCCTGGGAACTCATCAGAGCAGCTGTTCTGAAAAAAAACCTCCTTTTTTCTCTTTGCCATACCCTGTCCTCAGGACAAAAGGATTCCTCTGGCATGTAACTACCCATCTCAATTCCCAGTGTGGGCAACAAGAAGGGATATGCATCTTTGGAGCAGTCTTTGTCTCAGCCCAAAGTAAATATGTGATATATTTAGATGAGTTACTCCCCCAAAATGCATGTTTCTCTCTGCTGATGGTAGAAGGAGGCTACCACAGTGAGTTTCCACACTGACCTTGGAACTGGACCATGCCTTACCCAAGGCTGAGGGCAGGAAGGAAGCACTGCTCACCTGGCTTGTAGGAAAATTCCTGTTCGGCTCTAAATACAGAGATTAAACCTGAGGACACAAACGGGGTGCACCATCCCTCCTTCAGAGCACTGAACAGTTTCTTACTTCACCATACATCCTGCACTATCCATCTGTTGTGGGGAGAAGAAAGGGCTTCCTCCATGGCTCCTACATCCCTGTTGCACCAGAGCATGGCTTTAATAATAAGGGAAATGGGAATGGTGACCTAATCACCTTTCCAATCCTTTTACACATGCTAGTTCAGGGTTGTCTGAGGGCATGTCTTGTTTATTATTAAGAATTTTCTTCCTCTGCTGCACAATCTCTTCAATAACTTGGTACATTCCATTTTAAAAAGGATTTAGGCCCTTTCCCCTATTACACCGCTTGAGAGACTGAGCCAGAACTTTAATCTTTGAATGATTTTACTAATTTCAATCCTGAACTCCCTTGTGACCAATTTCTATCCAGTTGGGTTGGAGCCAGTAGTGTCACTTGACTTAAATGCTTCTTCTCCCTCTGTGATTTTTCCCTCTCTCCCTGTTCCCAAATCATATTTATAAGGAGACATCATTAATGTCACCAGTTTCAGAAGCCAGCTTCCTTCCATGGTTCCTGCAAAGGAAGATATGACATTCTTCTCACTTAACCATTTAATTAGTTAATCCTGCTGGACCATGGGTAACCAAAGCTGTACAAATAATTCATTGAAGAATGTCTGTATAGATGTACCAATACTTCCCTGTCTCTCTTCAGAAAAAAGCCCTCACTTGGTAATCAAGTTTATCATTGTCGCTGAGTTGGGAAAAAAAGGCACCGTGGTTGTTGCGGCACCTTCTCACTGATCAGCAAACCTAAGCCTCTTTCTTCAGCTTGTCCCTTCACAGTAGCAGCTGTTGTGCAAGGAGAGCAGGACCCAAAGCAGTGTCAGTGCTGAGCACTAATTGCAGAGCAGGGACAGAAACAACTTCAGGGCTGGCAAGGTTGGGCACTGGAGGCGATGCCCCCATCAGCAGCTGAGAGTGGTGCCGCGAGCTCCTCAGCTCCAGAGGCACAGCTCCCTCTGCCAGGCCCATTGTCCTTTCATTCCTCATTTCCCAGCCTGGTTTTCCCTCTCAAAAGAGACATGACCATAGCTGAGTCAATCCTCTTAGCTTCCCAAGTGGATGCCAAGGAAGTGCCAGGGGCAGCAGCAAGTGCTCCAGCCATGATATCAGGCAGATAGGACCTCATGCTGCAATCTCTCACCGCTTTCCATGTGTTTCTCGAGGAAAAAGGATGAAGTTAGCACATGTAGGGATAAATTAAATAAACACATTTATAATAGACCCTCACTTCCCCCTTGTTTCCTCTTCCCTTGCAAGCCAGGGGGATTCAGGCCGCAGCACCTTGTTTATTTTACACATTGAGAAGCTTTTCTCTCTGCTGGGATGAACAAGGAAAGCACAGGGCATGGCTCAGCCCTTCCAGCATGCCCGCTCCTCCTGCCATGACGGAGGTACTGCAGTGTCCAGAGCAGCACATCTCCTGCCCTCAGCCCCAAGCAGAAATGCTCCAGGCTACCCAGAAGGAGTGTATGGTTGTAAGGTCCAAAAGAAGTTGCCCTCTTGGGACTTATATTTAGCCTGAGAACAAACAGTACTTTTGGCTTATGGCCTGGATTCTCATCAGAAGAAAGGAAAAAGTTGGTCTGAGAGGCTTTTTCAGCTGCTTTCCCTAAAACCATCTGATTTTATTCCTCCTCATGGAAAACATTTGTGGTTTTACGCTGAGGAGTTCATTCACCAGTTCTCCACAATGAAAAAAACATAGAGTTTTTTTTAAAAGGCAACAGAAGTGTGAAAAATGAAAGTATTTAATTCCAGCTATAATTTCTGTAGTTTTGCAATGACATTCATTTTCCTAAATAATACCTGAATATTTTATCTTGCTGTGCTCCAGCCAATATCCAGTTGAGCTTTCATATGAGGAAAATAAAATAGATGTGAATTATTCAAATCTAAGAAAACCAAATCAACCACTATACAAACTTAATGGTGCATACTGGCAATCTCATACAAAAGTATCTAACCTATGTCATTATCCTCTGTTAAAAGGCGGTGGGGTGGGGGAAAAGAACCACAATGAGATTATTCATATAGCTGGGTATCTCACAGGAGTTTAGATGAGCCCACAGCCTCAGCATCAGCAGTGTTAATTAATGGGGTTATTGTTCCCCTGGGGAAAGACCCTTTGTCTGATCCTTGGCTAGATTAGGGCTACTCTATGTACATCAAAGGAATCATATCCGATAGGCAATGCTAGTGATCCCAGCTCCCTCAGCCTTTTCTAGTTTATCAGAAAAACAAATGTATTTAAAGCAAACTACTATCCTTGTTCAATCCTGTTCTGTTTCACCCCACACCAGTCCTAATTCCATTAATGAAGGCAGGGACTGCTGGACAAGGTGGCCTTTGATATACATCCCAACAACCAGGACAACCACCTTTCAGAGGGAAAAGGCAAGAAAGATTTGCAATCAGATGGTGCTGTGAAGTAACTTGCAACTCTTGATACATAAAATTTACACATTTCATACTCACTACTGGTGGACCACCGCTGGTGACAGCGCTCTGAGCCCTGGTGATGCTTTGGTAGCTGGAACGTGGTGGTAGGCAGGACTTCCAGTGGCATCCACATCAGGGAAAAGCCTTTTAACATAACATTGTGTGCAGCCTTGGTCATTCAGCTTTTGCTGAATTTAAGCATGTGAGTTGTCTCCCTCAGCAACACGTTCAAAAGGATGAATGAACGTGGGGTACAAGAAAAGGTATTTTTTTAATAAAAAATAAAACTCTCTGTCTCCTAACAAAAGAAATGAGAATAGCCCTGTGAGTATTTTCTGGAAACAAGGAAATGAAGAGGCAAAGCTCCATTTCCTTGCTGAAAGCATGTTGCTGAACTATTTCCCTGCATCCAGCAGCAAAATTCGTGCAGTGCTGCAGAGCCTGTGGTGTAGGTAACTGCTGGCTGAGTACCATAGCTGTACTGATATGGTTAAACTACAGCTGGTGTGGTGGTAAAGGCCCCATTGCATGAGCCCTGGACACCCATGCTGAGTGATCAAGCCACATGAAATACACCTTCTGGTTCTTTTGCTAAATTAATGTGACATGTTCCCAAACCACTGGCATCCTTAACAAAATCCTTTAAAAGTTCTAAGGGAGTTCAGTACACAGTTCAGTTCAGTTGTATAAAGCAATGCATTAGACACTTTTGAAATTAATTATTGGAAAAACTGAAAGGAACTATTTTGCAAATATTTTGCTGTCTGTAGTTCATTTGTGGGACAGTCCTGATTTCCAAGAATGTGTCAGTCATTCGGTTTATTCTGCCACAGGGATGTCGAAACAGCTCGGAGCTCCACAGTGGTTTGAACACACTTTTGTTCAACTGTTTACAAATCATTAAAACTGTTTCGTAATGCCAGAATTCTTTCTGCCTCTCTGACTGAGGCATTCTGAAAGGAAAAGTATGAACAATGATCAATAAATAACAGCACAACAGCTATGGAAATAAATGCTTGAAACCACACACAGATTCAGGCATTTGTCTGAGTGAAGGACAGGTTGCTGAATACATGGGCAAGCAAAACCCAGGCTGCCTAGAGCAACAACCTCTCCCTCTAAGCCTGGCCTCTTCTGCGTCCCTGCCTCTTCCCAGCAGCACATGGGGACACCATGTCTGACTCCCTGATGACTTTTCAGTGCCATCTTATCGGTCCAGCAGCGGGTTCTTTGCTATGGAAACACTTTCAGGGCTGAACACCTCCTCATATATATGCAAAGTGACAAGGTCAAACAAGCATACCGAGGGCTGGGCAGCAAGAAAACTTCAAAGGCTCGCCTGCCTAACAGCTTCTGGGCACTTCCTGAAGTGGTGGAGCAAGGTTTGGGTTTGCCCCAGGCCAGTATCTGTATCTAGCTGGTCACCAGAAGCTCCATCCCTCTCCATCCACCTGACACTCAGGTAGCCATGAAGTAGGATGCTGGCACTTTCTGCAGCATGGAGGGGAGCCAACCCATGAGGTTGCCACATCTCTCCCCTCTGAAACCCAGGTGGTGGCCACATCCAGTTATTTCTTTAACACCTCCAAGGATGGTAACTCCACCGCCTCCCTAGGCAGCACATTCCAGTGCTTGACAACCCTTTCCATGAAGAAATTCTTCCTGGTGTCCAACCGAAACCTCTCCTGGTGCAGCTTGAGGCTGTGTCCTCTTATCCTGCCACTAATTGCCTGGAAGAGATTGACCTTCACCTGGCTACAACCTCCTTTCAGGTGATTGTAAAGACTGATAAGGTCTCCCCCAAGCCTCCTTTTCTCCAGGCCAAACAACCCCAGATCCCTCAGCCACTCCTAAGACTTCCTCTCTAAACCCTTGACCAGCTTCTCTCTGGCGCAGGAGCCACCTCGGCTGGTGCCTGCTCTGTCCCAGCCCCAGCACAGCAAACACAGAGCTGTAGGAAACCAGCTTTCACACACTCTGGAAATGGAACAGGGAGAAGCACGTCATGACCCGGCTGCAGGCCCATGGTAGGTGTGTGCTTGTGCAGCAGCACGGGCCAGCAGCAGGAGCTGCTGAGAGGAGGCACCACATCCGTTCCCGCTGCGACAGAGGCCAGGTCTGCTGTGTGAGCAGGGCACCTGGGCTCCCACTGCTGCTGACCAAACACTAGGGTGAGAGGGGTGCCAGGGGGCTTTTGAGAACAAAACTGCCCAGCTGTACAAACACTGTGTGGTGCCCCATAGTTTTGGGGAGGAGAAAAGGCGTGAGGATGGGGGTGGACATGTAGTGCTTATTGAGATGCAGTACAGCAAAAGCTGACAAGTGCCTAGCTCTTACTGAACAGCCACTTCAGTCTGCTGCTCTGCAGGCCCAGCAGACACAGAGCCAGACCAGAGAATATGAGGCCAAGGTGAGCACTCCTGTCGAGAGACAGCCCTGCACAGAGGAAAATTTGGCAAATGTTTTGGAGGCGGTTCAGTGACTGCCACACACAGTACATTGAGCCGTCTGCAAAAAAACCCTAATAACTGGTTAAGACCTTGTAGGAGATGCTTAGAGTAGCAGAGGGTGCCATTCCCAGAAATTTTTGTAGACTTGGGTGACTTTGCTGGTGGAACATAGCTGCTATGGAGTTGGTTATAGAGAAGAGAAGGAAATTATTTGTTCTGCAAGAGCTATTTTGGCACTAGGGGTCAGAGGGCTACAGCCCAGTCATAGCTGAGCTTCTGCCTCTACCTCTGGGAGCAGAGGCATCTAACAGGGAGGGCCAAAATTATAACCAAGACAGTGGAAGGACTTGAACATGCTCCTGGGTATGTCAAATCTGTGGGCTGTCCTCCTACCTTGCAGGGAACCAGCAAGTTTTCAGATCACTTTTCTCTGAAGTATATTAATTCTCAACATATCATTGCTACCACCAGGACACTTAGGGGTACATAGGGCCATAATCATGAAGCAGATATGGCTGAGTGTCAGAGCCTACCTCAGGCTAAAACCACCCCACATCATGCCCAAAAGCTGCAGGACAAATGTCTGTCCAATGCAAGAACCACGATTCCTCTCCTCCACATCAACTCTCTAGAAAAATAATGGCTGGAAACTTGAGCCAAAGGTGTTGGGACGAGTCAGGAGAAAGAAGTCGCATCCAGTGTTGAGCTTTAAAAAAAAAAAAAAAACACAGAAGCAAACTTTCATGATAAATTAATATCTATGGTAAATCCACATAATTTCTATGCTTTTTCACACCTGTGCTAAGCTTTGCATTGCAATAAAGGACAGTGTTCTGTGTTAACACAGGACAGCCCTCAGCTTCTTCCATGTAAAACTAAGGGAGCTCCATTCCACTGCAGTCCGCCAGTTAATGAAAACAGAAGTAATTAGGAGCAGTGAGGAGAAACAAGATCCAGTAGGTGTCTCAAGTAAGCAGTTTTTGTCAACTCAGTGTGAAGATGCATGATGTCCTCCATTTTGACTGACAAATGCTTTCCACTCTCTGAAATTTTTCATTTTCCATTTTCAGAGGCTATAGATTTCCATCTCCTACCCTAGCAACTGTTTCGGTGGTTTATGATTTTTCCAGCCCCTTCTGATTTGCTCAGAAAATACAGATAGGCCAGCTATAATAAACTGTCACAGGATGTGCAAAATCTTCACAAGAAATAAACATCTACAGCCTTTTCTTGCATCCACAAGTGACAAAATCACAATGAAACGTTAAACAGAAAGCAAACTGCCATGTGTGGGTGAGATCTGATTTCAAATCTAAACAACTCTTAAATTTCTGAGTGCTGTTTAATGGAACATCACTTGGCCTCTTCTAGGGATAAAATGTCACTCAGAGATACAGCATTGTTTTGAGATGACCGAAGCCTTCAAAGGATGAGGTCTTGCCTCTCAAAACAAAGTTACGATGAACCAAGAGTATAAATTGTGTACTTTTAAAGAAGGGTGCATGGGCTTTGCTTTTCAGCACTTATCATCATTTCCATCTTCCCAAAAAGACACAGTGGAGCCATATTCACCAGTTGATTACGTGTACTCCCCGACACACCCCTAGGCTGCCGTCTCCTCTGGCCGCTCTCCTGGGAGTTGCCCACTTCAATTTTCAGCAGAACCCACCCTGACCTGTCACTCTGATGTCCAGCAGACTCCTCATTATACAAATTATCTGTCATTACCGAGCAGATACGTAGCTCCAGACAAATGTTAATAAAAGGCTACTTTAAAAAAGCAAAACACTCCAAATGGACCACCAGCGCGCTGTTCTCCACCTTTTTGCAACATTCGTGACAATGCAAAATGATCAAATGGTGTTTTACATGCACAACACTATAAATGACTTTTGGAGGCTTTTTTTAAAATCAGCAACACAGAAAAGCACCCCTGTGATTTGGATGTAAGGGAAGTTGGGAAACACTACTACTGGCTTTGATTTAAGAAGTTTTAAACCCATAAGGCTCTGCTACCTGAAAGAAAGTGTGAGACTCACCCAAAACTGCCATGCACCACGTTTTCCAGTAGTACAACCCATAACACATTGAAGCTGAAACCCCTGTAGGAGACTCAGTCAGTTCCGGTTAAAGGAAAAGAAAAACATCAAATTATCTGTTCTGCTGACCTGCTGAAATTGAACCCAAGAGCGGGCTGATCCTCAGCAGACACTCCTCTGCCAGAAGTCGCCTCAACATCTCCCAAGGTGTTGCCAGCCTGGCCATGGCAAAAGCAATCACAATCAGACATGCCTAATCACAAAAGCAATCACAATCAGACATGCCTAAAATCCTCCAAGTTTCTGCTTCTTGCCATGTTTTTGTCATGCAAAGCTGTTTTAGGATTCAATGCTTCACCAAGCTTCCAGGAAGCAATGCAGTTTTGGTGAACAGGCTGATATTTATAAAAGGAGGAGCAGTCGAGGTTAATGGCCCTCTTCTCTAGAGGAAGCTTTGAACAATAAAAAAGGCCCATGTTCATATAATAAATCCTCCATGTGCTTTCTCACAGACATATAATTCTTGATGCAAAATATTTTCAGGGTAGGAGTTGAACGTAGAAATAGGAGTGAAAGACTGGTAAATACTCTTAAGGAAGCTCTCTCTCTTATATCTGCCAGAGAGCAAAACAAGTGCAGCCCTTTTTTTTCTGTCTATCCTTGAGGAGTCTGTAAGCCTCTTAGAAAGAAAGTCAGGCCACAATCATTGCTCAGGTTTGTTCAAAGTAAATTTAAGAAATTACTGGAGAGACACTGATCAGTAGTTGTGTCCCCACACCATGAAAGATTAAGTGCTGTTTTTAACACCTGTCTATTAAAAAAAAAAAAAAAAACAGCAACAAAAAGCAAGTAAGCCAGTTTGCTAGTGAACTATGTAAGCTTTGGTGTTAAAGCCCCAAAGAAAGGGCTAGTATCTTAACTAACTGCTTGGCCTGGGGAAAACAGTCTTAGGGAGTGATGTGGAGAGATTGAAAAAAAACCCCAAAATAAACCACCTCTAAGTAAGTAACTTAACTGGGAATGCCTGAGTTTAATTTCTAGCTCAGTTTCCTCTGTCACCCTGGGAAATCACTTCTTCCTTGTGTCTATTACTTGCTCTGAAGCAGCAAGTCCCAGCAATGACCTAATGTGAAGAAAGTATGGTTGTGGAAGCCAAGCAACTCAGAAACAAAGCCTCTAGTGCAGGAGAAGTTGGTGGGAGAGGATTGAAGGAGAATACAAAAACAAGCTGGTTACCAAGCATTAGCAAGCCCATGGTGAATTCCTAGAAGAGATAAGGTGACCGTGTTTTTTACCACAAGATAACTAATGAGGACAACTTGCTCTGCTCCACCCATGACTAACCTCACCACCTTCCTAGCTCCACAGTACATACGGTGTTTGCAGTGAGTAACCATATGTAAACTGCAGATAGCACATCCCTAATAGGCTGCTGTGATCTGCATGCTCTTTAAATCAATTATATTAATCTTTTAATTAACATAAAAAGCCTTAACTGATGGTTTTGAAAGCTTCGTTTCAAAAGGCTTCATTTTCCTAGGTGTGGATTGGCTCACTTCTCCCATAGACACAGACATACAAAATCCAGCCTTTGAAATGGCAGACCTTCATTCCCACACACACATTTTCTTTAAAAAAGTGAAAGCCAGGGGCTGAGCACAGTCTCATTCACAGCCTCAGCTCCAAAGAAGTTTTTCCATGTTCTTTAGTCTGTAAGGTCTCACTAGGAACGTGGTATCAGAAGGTCATACACCACCTTTTGCCTGTGTGTGGAAGTGGTACAGGCTATGGATTTTCCCTGTCAGAGCTTGAGAATAGTTTTACCAATAAGGGTTGTGGGCCTTTTTTAATCAAAAAAAAGAAGAAGAAGAAAGTAAAAGCCCACTACTACCAGTTTTTTCATTTAGTGGGGCCTACCACATCATCTTCTTGTGCTTGAAGCCTGAGGGACAAAACCAGAACAGGGTTCCTGTGCAGGACCAAGCCCAGAAGTGCGGAAAGCTCCCCAGGCTTGGCTTGCACTTCCCAGAGCTCTGCCTCCGCTCCCACCTGTCCTGCAGGGAGCACTTGTCTGTGTCCTTTCTGGCAGGGAAAGCAGTCTGGACTACTGAGGCAATGAGAAGGAGAGGTTCATCACAGTGTCACAATTCTTTTCAAGTGCTAAAAATCCTTTTGAAAGGCCACTGTGTTTTGGCATGGATGGGGAAGGAGTGTTTTGCACTGCAGCACCCAGGGCAGAATTTCCTGTCCCATAGCAAGTTTGACAAAAGGACAGAGAACTTCAGGGTGCCAAGAGCTTCCAGCTCCTCTCATCTATGGGAGCTTTCTTGGAGAGCCAGTCCCCAGACCTTGATGGGTGTACCAGGCTCACAAGCTGAATTAAGAGGATGGAGAAAAGTTGCTGTGGTTCAGAGCTGCAGAGAAAAACTCAGGGAAAGAATGCCATAACACCATTTGTAATTTCTAAAACCTTTTGCAATACTAGGACCCCACAATTTTTGAGTCGCAGGACTAGTAACACAGGACATGTGATTTGATGTCCAGCAAGACCTTGACACCATAGGTCACCAGAGCCCTGTGCAAGCTCCATTTTCCTCCATGGCCTGCATCTCACACGGCTCCCCAGCACCATGCTCAGCCACTCAGGCTGGGAAGCAGCATATGATCTTGTCCTCTCAGAAAGGCCTGAACAGCTTTGGAAACACTCTGTGCTGGAGAAGGAAGGCTCTGGGGGTGGTGCTGGAGGTTCTGCTCTTTGTGTAGAGCAGCCAGGTTTGGGTCAGCTCGGGCCAAACTGGCTGCTACCATGAGAGCCAGGTTCCTGATTACTTGCTAAAGCTTGACTGGAGCACACACTGCTCCCTCTCCCATCAGCAGCCCTGCCTTTATCTGAGTCCAGGAGTACCTCCTTCTCCTCCTCTCTCCTCTTGTTCCCATCCCCACCCCATGAGGCAGTCCCCACGGGCTTTTGTCCCTTGGGAAAGCGGGCAGCATGAGCAGAGGAGAGGGATGGCCAGTCCATGAGTGCCTTGGTGCATCTGTTTGCTGTCAGCAGCACATGTCTCACAGCTGGTGTGACCTGCTCACGACGGGGGTTCAGCAGATGGCCAGTGGGATCTGGCCGTGCCCCCTGTGCCTGGTTGGCACAGCCACCGTGTGCTGGGAAAAAAATAAATAGAAGAGGTGCTGGAGGTGCTCAGCCAGAGCGAACCAGGACTTCCCCACCATGATCAGAGTTGGGCTGATTGAGGCAGAGGAAACCCTGCAATTTTCCTGGAAGTGACAGCGCGAGCGTCCCACTGTGATGAGAAATCCTGCATCACTCCTGTGCCAGCACACCCTGGCAGGGGAAAACATCGCTCAGGTCACACTGAGATAGAGAAAGTGCCCTGTTTACTGACTGCCAGTTGGAAGAGGACAAACCACCTGTGATTTACCAGGATCCCTATTTAATATACCTAATACACATAAACTGGAAACTCAGCCCTGCTGCAGCTCCTAGCTGTGGAACAGTATTTGCCACTTCTGCAATTAAGAGAAAAACAGAGCAGTTTATTAAGCACAGTTGTGGGAACGTAGTTTCAGTTTTCAGTGGGTTCATCTGAATATTTTTTCCATTTTAGTTCATGTAAGTTCACGCCCTTTGGGTTTCACATAAAGCCGTAGGGTCTGAGAAGCTCAAAAAATCTCAAAATCAAAATGTCAAGTTGAAACGAAACCATAAAAGGTATTTGGATTTGCATGAAAACGGGCCCAGATTTGCTTCAGGAGTTCCTGAAGCCTGGTAAAGCTTTTGAAGAGCCTAATCTGAGTTTT
Organism: Oriolus oriolus; assembly: GCA_013400235.1. Classification (NCBI taxonomy): domain Eukaryota; kingdom Metazoa; phylum Chordata; class Aves; order Passeriformes; family Corvidae; genus Oriolus; species Oriolus oriolus. Next base: position 673,710 of record VXBT01009153.1, read on the forward strand.
GTGGTTTCAGTGCAGACAGAAAGCAGTGCAAGAGAGCAGATGGGCTCCTTTCAGGAAGCCAAGGCAGAGGAGAATGATTAAGAAGCTATGAGAACAAGAACCATGGAGTCGAGGGTGGGGGGTGTTGGGGGGGAATCTAAAAAATCTCCAAAACCAGATTTTCAAGTGCTGAATGCCACATATTAGGAACTAAGAGAACATGGGTCATGTCAAGGCACTACAAGACAGCAGACAGATCCTGTTTCTGGGGATCAGGCTCTGAACGGGAATACAGAGGTTTGGAGATAAGTCCAGCCATAATAGCGCTGTATGCCCTTCTGCCCATGCACTGAACATTCCTCTCCCCTTATAAATAATCCTCTTCCCACAGTACTCCAGCCACACATGAGATAGGAAAACAAAAAGAAAAGAATAATCTACCAGTCTTATGCTCTCTGGTTAACAACTATAAACCTGTCCCAACGTCAAGTATTTTAAATTCTGGCTTTGATCTATTTTTTAAAAGAGTTATTTCAATTTCATATACTCTAAATTTATTCTTACTGCATTCTTTTACTGACATAGAAATAAACATTTCAGAGTGACAAGTCAATTTAGCTGCTCACCTGAAAAGATGCAGAATAAATTTATTTGAGAAATTAACTTTTCTTTCCACTATGAGTTTATGCATCTCATTCAATAACACTCTACGTTAACATCTTTTACATTGACAGGATGCAGAGGAGGCACTCATCGATTGCCTGAGATTTAGTCTCCTGGCTGAGCAACTGGGTGTCTTAAAAACAGAAATATCTCATCATGACTGACATAACGTGGGTATACATTGTTATGAACAACATAAGCAAAAACTGCCACATTTACAGGTATCTTTGTTTGAGAGCATTTTTCCTTCTAACTACACAAAAATTGAACATCTAATCTGCAAATTAAACTTTTGGTCTCCCCTTCCTACCTTTTCTGGAAAAAAGATCAACAGAAGAAAATATAAATTTGGCTGAAACACTGAGTTTTATTACCTTCCATCAAAAGGATCTTTACTTTCACATCTGCTCAACAGCTCATCTTGGCAGAGAAAATAAAATGGTTTCACATTTGCTTGAATTCTCATGAATTTGGGGTGCTACTTGCATTTTGTGTTGTCCTCCCAGTAGCATGCACTCCGGAGATAAGACACTCCCCGCTGACATTGTCATGCAGCACCACTACAGACCAGCCAGCAGCCTTTCCAGCATCTGCACATTTTATAACCACGGTTTGCAGAACAGGATAAATCATTACTTTGATGTCATCTTGCTTTGGCATTTCACCCACTCACAGGTTTACTTTCGTGCAGGACACTAAACTTATTTAACCTACGAAGCCATTTACTCTCCTTACCCTTTCAGCACCTTCTTTTGTGATATAAAATAATTCCTATTGGTTTGGTCTGTCCTCATAGCACGGACTCTCCCCAGCCATGTCTTTTGTTTGAGAGTCCATCACAAGTGCTGTCTCATGCTGCAGTTGTACCTTGGCTGCCATCCTTCAGAGAGGATGTTCTTTGCACTGTCGAGAGCTGTCTACGTCCTCTCAGCTAAGACCATACCCTCGCATTCAGAGGATGCTTAGTCAGACCATTTCCATTGAAATCAGTTGGGTTTAAGTGCTTAAGCAGGCTTGCAGGCTGGGCCAAGCAGTCTCTGTGCCTCATCTAGTAGATTTGAAGACAACTACATTCCCACACGGCAAAGATAACTACTACCTTCGTTTGGAAAAATGTGGTGAGGCTGCTTTGCCATCTGACAGCTCAGCTTCAATTTCAACAATACCCTGGGTCAGGGTAAAAATGGTTGAAAGGCAAAAGCTTCCATGCCCCAGTCACAGCCAACCAAACTGCTGAGGAATCTTCTTTCCAAATGATGATGTTTCAATACATTTTCTGTTAATTTCATGTAAATAGACTATAGTAAAATACACAATCTTAAGATGCAAACCAAAACCCAAACCATAACAATTTATTTCATCTAAACAAAACTAAAGAGTTTCATTTTCTCTCTTGGCAGGAGAGGTTACAGGGGGTAGTCTGAAGTCCTGTTGTTCAAACAGTTCAGATCTTTGTGCAGCAGTTTCAGAAAGACACTCCAAATGATAACAATCCAAATTCTCGCAATTTCCGCAAGCAGGATTTGAAGTGCCCAGCCTGGCCCTGGGCAGGGACTACAGAGCATGCAGGAGGCGGGCCCAGGCAGCTCTCCATCCTTCATGTCTGGCATCCCAAACAGCTCATTGCCCCGTAGGGTTACTGACCCTTTTATGGTCACTCCTCCCCCTCCAAAGAAGCAGCTGATTCCAAGGAACAGCTGCTGGGGCAGCCAGACAAACAGGGTTTATTATTTTGTTTAAGTAGCTTTCACATGGACTTCAGCCTTCTCCTCAGAGAAGAGAAGTAAAAAGTTGCCCAAAAAGTCAAGCTCATCTCCCTGCATCCATGGGCGGCTTGCAGGGTGGTAGCAGAACCACGGCAGATGTTTCTCTCCCTGAGGATGCGCATGGTCTGCATTAGGGTTACTGCTGCATCAGGGGGTGGGAGGGGGGCCACGAGGATGGTCGCAACCATAACTCAATTACACCTTCAGAAACTGGATGACCATTAAACTTGTCACCACATGGTAGTGAGCAGGTGGTTCTGGCAACATTCCTGCTGGTTTCACAGATTTTCTAGGAGCCATCGCCTTAAAAGCCGTCATCCAGATCCCAGCTTCACTGTAAATCGTCTTAGCAGCATTAAGTGAAAGAAGAGGCGGTGGTGGGGAAATCTTTAAATCCTATTTTAAAAAGAAAAAATAGGAAGAAGCAGAGAAGGAGTCCTTGCCTTATCCATCCATCAACGATATTTAAAAGTCACAGCAAAAAAAGGACAAAATGGGAAATAAAAATACGATACAGGGTAAGGGAAAACACAACAGAACAAAGGTGTGACCTGAAGGATAGCTGATCCCCGCACACAGCTACATGCATGAAGCAGCCTTGCTCACTAGCTGGTTGTGGACATGGGGAAGGCTGCAAGCAGCCCACTGGACGTGCAGTACTGGCTCTGAAATTCGCGACTGAACCTTGTCCGTGGCCTAAAGCAAAACCAAAAAACAAGTAAACAAAAAGTAAATCAGAAAAACAGTGAAAATGTTACACCACAATGTTATGTAAAAAGAGAAGCACAGTTGGAATCATTTTGAGAAGATTTGGGGTTTGTCCTGTGACGGCTTCATCTCTGTGGTTTTTCTTGGTACTGATGCAGTGTGAAAAGTGTACAGCTGTACTTCCCTTCTTAAAAATAAACATACCATCCTAAGCAGAAATCGCTTGGTACACAAGGGAGCCAGTTCTGCCTGATGTCACCCAGTTGTACAGGCAGGAACTTCCCCAGACGTGCCACCACACTGGTCCCTGTGAGAGCCACACGTCGAAGATGACGTGCTGGGAGTGTGTGACCTCACCCAGAAATGGGCCATCACACCCAGGGACACAGCACAGGGCCAGGCAGGCTCAGCTCAAGCCTGAGCAGAAGGCATGAGCCATGGCCCCCAAGGAAATGCAGCTCCTGCAGCAGGGTACCAAAATTTCTCAGGAGCTCAGCAGTCCAGCAGACACCTAAACACAGGGCTGGTTTTTCCCATAGCTCAGCACCATGCTCTTTGGAAAACCTGACTCACAATGTTACAAGCAACATCAGCAGCTCAAACCCTGTTATTTATCTGTAGGACAACAATGTCTAGAGGCCCCAGGCATGGCATAGCATTGCTCCGTCCAGGCACTGCGCAATCCTGCTGGCTGCAAGCAGTAGCTCCAGGAGAGCTGACCTGGCGCTGGCAACCACCACCAGCTTCCCAGGAAACTTTTGAGTAGACATGGCTTCCTGCCAGCCATAAGCCATCCCATTTCTCTTTTCTGATCAATCGCATCACTGCAGAGAATATTTAGATGTGAAACCACAGTGCCAGGCTCCAGGTGCTGCTGGTGAGGCATCCCAAGCATATATCGCTTGGCTTAGCTCCAGCCCATGCAGACTTACCCCGCTAGGTTTGCATCACAGGCGAGACAGACACACACAGCCAACATCTTCTTCTGTGGGTCATGTATGTGCTCCCAATCCTTCATCAGCCCTTGGGGAAGAAGCTGCCACTCCCTCCCTGAGCTCATGTTTTGCTTCAGACCATCAGGAGTTTTTCCCCAACTTGCACTTAGGGAGGCAGCATGGGCTTTCATCCCTCTTGTTCTCCAAGACCTCCTGAAAAGATCTGGCTGTGACTTTTCTTATACATGGACATTTAGTGGGGACTTTGTAAAACAAAGCTCATGCCCATGGGGACACATCTGGCATCAGTTTGACCATGAAAGGAACACAGAGCAAAATAGGGAGGCAGCTCAACCTTTTGGCCAGCACAGGGAGAGGGAGCTGTCTGGCAGCCTCCCCCAGGAGCAGGCAGACATGGCTTAGTGACCTGCAGCGGTGATCCCGCACTTGCAGAAGCCCCAAGCAGAAGGAAATGCTCTCTGCAAAGGAAGAAGGGGACTTCCTTGAGCATAGAAGAGAAGGAAAGAAGGTGGGTCTGGACCAGTGTAGCATATCAAGATCTAGATTTACTTCTCCTTTTTTTCCCCCCTGACCTTCCCTGTGACCTTAGACGAACTGCCCTAATCTTTGCAGAAGTTTTGAGCATTTTCTGCATGCACTGAAAGGGCCAGGGCTCAGCACCCTGGCAGACAGGCTGCATGCCCACCTGGTTCCCCTTGGTCATGCCAGGGACAGCATGGTACCACAAGGACATGGAAAGGAGCCCTGACCAGAGCAAAGCCACAGGCAGAGGCACCTTTTGTCTGCAATGTTTCCAAAACAAAAACATCTCGTGTTGCCATCAAGAGGACAGAAGTCAGTGCTGAAAATATATAGGAGCCCTCTTTCAGAAATTGAACAGTCCTTCGCCATCCCCCCAAACCTAAATACGCAAGAGAGGAGACTGGTACCAGTGCTATCAGACATTGTAAGTCCTTTCAACCCATCTGGCCCAGAGCAAAATAGACCAGAAGAGGAAAATCCCTTGCTGAACCATAACTAATGGCATAGCAAATCCCGCTGGTCCCAACCCAGTCTTGCAGCCCTTCCACCAAAATTATGGGACAGCTCCTTACCCTACGTGAGTCAGCAGGAGCTCATGGGTTTCTGTGGAAAGGAGGAACAGTTCCCACAGGATAAACATACCTTCATGCTTTTTGGTAAGCATACTCATAGTAACTGTTAGCCAGAAACGTGCTGGCTAAGAAGATATCTGAAAATTGGCCTGCAGTTTAACTTTTGGCAGAAAATGAGCAATAGGATAGGTTCTTGTTTCAAACCTACACCTCTAAGTCAGGTCTTGGACATTTATTACCAAAGGTGAAACTCTTAGCTCAAGCCAAACAACAGAATTAGGGAAGTAATTTGAAGAATTATTTATTATATAAATACTGAAGTCTCAGAATACACAGTTGAGAACAGACTCATCTCCAAGGGCTGCTGCTTATGGTTAGAGATCCCAAATCAATATTAGCTGTACACTGCCAGCCACTATCAGCTTGCTCACATTTGCCATGTGCCTTTCCCCATCTCATATGAGCAGGACTGTAAGAATAAGACTGAGCTATCAGATCAAGAATTTTGGCTCCTGTGTTTGGGGGCAGTGAGACTGCCTGCCCAGCTTTATCTCACTGCAGTACGTGGACCTTTGAATTTTGGTTTTGCCCCACACACAGGAACAGCACTCTTGTGATTCACATGGAAAGTGACAGGGGATTTTCAGAATTATAACAACACAAGACGTCATCTTCCTCTGCTGGCAAGAGGAATTGAAAATGACTGACCTGATTTCATAAGAATATCGGCGTGTGTGTGGTGTGTGGTCTGTTACTCTTCCACACTCTTGTGGTTTCTGGGCACGCAGCAGCAGCCTGCCTGCTGCAGACTGTAAAGCAAAATACAGGTTGGGAAACTGAAAAAGTGGAAGAGGAACAAAAGAGAAATGCCTGGACAGATCTGTATCCAGTGTAGGTCAGCTAACATTTGAATCAGAACAAAAAGTAGTAACTGAATAGGAAAACATTCATTTCCTCTCCTTTAGAAACAGCAGTAGTCTGAGGCACAGGAAGTACACATCCTCTCATGTTTTGATTTTCAAATAAATGTCAGATGAAATGACATCAAGAAGAGATGGAATAAGCCTGGGAAAGTCCTTTGTTTATAATTTTTTTCTTTGCTTTCCTTTGCATAAAGGCAAAGTTTTGGCTTATTTCTACATTTGCAGATTCACTGAAATAATGTCAGTGGTACCTGAAATTTGGAATACATCACTACAAACTATTCAGCAACTGGGCTGGAAGATATTTTTATGAGTTAAAACCACAGGTTACTTCAAAATTGAAGTCTGTTATCTCCTTAGAAACATTTCAACAAGAGGAAAAAAGTGACAGGACCCAGTGCACAGGAATTAACTTCTCCAGTAAAAGCATAAAAATAAAATTTTTAAAAGTTCCTTTTCCTTATATAGTCCACACCCTGCCTTCAGCTCACTTTCACACTTCTGGACCTTGTGGCACCTTTTGAAAGCCCTTCCCTGCTTTAAAGTGTATTGAATTTAACAGGCTTGGTGCAAAGACATCGTTTCTACATTGTTCCTTGATTTTTCTTCAGTTCCTGATTCAGTCTTGGATGGCTTCCGCTTCTTTTCACTCCAATTTAATGTACTCCTGAGTATCATTTCAACTCTACACATTCAAAAGCAGCTTGTATGGACCCACTGACCTCTCTCTACTCAACTGATGGGAAGAGAGAAGGAGCAGAGCCCTCTGGCTGGGAAGGAATCAGCCTTGCAGATGGCAGGCAGTGAATCAGAGGTGGACTCATCCCAGGAGGTCACACCGAGCAGCAGCTGCTGCAAAGTTTCTGTTTCACAGACTTTTCTCATTAATGCTCCGATCCCACGGGGTCTTAAAGCTAACACTGGCAAATCCCTTTTCGGCACCACGAGGCATGATACAGACACCCCACAGATAGCTGAGGTTGTGACATACACCACCAGAAGCCAGAGATAATCTGATTTACTCCATTCTGCTCATCCTCTGACAGATAGCCAGTGTGCACCAAGAGCTCACACCGGCAACCATCAGAAAGGATAGGTACAAAAATGAAACACTGATGATAATGTTCCACAAGTCAGCCTTGCATGTAGAGATCTAGCATTGATCAGGAGGCACCAGCAGCCTGAAGGAAATATTGAGCAGCGTCTTGCTCCCTACATGGTCTTCTCCCCAGTGCAGCAGGTTAGGGACCAACCTGTGAAAAACAGATTAAAGGACTCATACCCCAAACCAGGTTCTATCCTAAAAACTTGAACCAAACTCTGGCCAGGTTCACTTTTTGAAGATCAGAATAGGAAATGGGATGGGGCCCATGGCCCATGGTCCCACAGGCTTGTTCCTGGAGAGTTCTTCTCTCCTCCAGGCTGTGGTGGTGCTGTACTGACTCCAGCCATCCCACACACTGATGGATTTTTGTATCAAAGGATCCCTCTTCAATGTGTTTGCTCCCTAGTCAGCATTAAAGCTCTATCAGCTCCTTTACCTCCATCAGATGGCAGAGGTATTATTGCCTTTAAAACCGTGAGCACAACCTCTGTGGAAGGTTCCAGCCATGGCGGTTCAACCTGGCCCAGCTGGAGCAAGGACTGAGCGAAGCAAAGAGCCTTGCAGCAGCAGCCCTGACAATCAGAGTAACTCATCTCTGGGGAAACCCTGATTCATAAACCCACTCTTCTTCAATCACGGTGCAGACACCTCTTGCTTTTAGGAAGCAGCTGAAACGTGCGTATGTCTCACCTATTTCAAGGGAGCTTTTGCTGAGTAATTCTTCCCCAAATTAGTTTGCAGCAAGATGGCTCACCAGGGCCTCCTACGCCACGTAGTAGCGTGCAGTGATGCCCTTTGTCAAACAGCACTTCCTGTTTTTAGAGAGAGAAAAACCAAGAAGATCACTCTCATTTTTCTGAGATGCATTTATTGTAAGTGATTTCAGCAGTGTAGGAAGCTAGCTTCAGAAAGGCAGGTTGGGTGATTCAACCAAGCCAAGCGTCTTGGTAGTTATTGATTTCCCCTTTGCTCTTATCACTTCTTCTTTTGGAGGAATTTATTCATTTTAAAAGTGATGGATAATGCCTATTTGAGAAGATTAAAACCACACAGATTTTTTATTTTCTTCCCCTTTCGTGCAACTTGAACAGCCTCCAGTGGGTACTGGATTTGAAGAAGCCAGTGAACCTGGGGAAAGGGAACCATCTTCCAGTAACCTGAACACCCCAGTATGAGAGGTGGAACCTGCCTGCACACAGAGCACTTCTCCAGATCATCAGAAACACAAGAGAAAGAGTGAGTTGAAAAGGCAGGCTAAGTGCCATATTGAAAAACTAACTTTGAACCAATCTGCTTCAGGGTTTACTGCGCAGCATCCATAGCAAGGCAGCTGGTGTGTGGGTAAGAGGCTGCAGGGTCTGAGCTCTGTCCTTCTCATGCAGGAGCTCAACTAAGCCCTTCAATGCCTGGCAGTGCCCATACTGGCACCTCACACTCAGCCTAATTCTCCTCCTTCTCCCTGCACCTGCCTGTGTGTCATGCCAGTCTCCTGCCCTCAAGCAGAGGCTCGCCAGCAGCCAAGCATTGCAAATGGAACTGACTCAACAGATCTGTGGGAACTGCTCTGCACACCCACAGAAGAAGATGGCAAGGCTCATTCCATAGCCAAATCCTGTCTCTCACTGTCCTCAGCTCAGTGCCTCACTCCTCTCCAATGCAGGACCAAGGAAGTGGCTCTTGTGAGTCAGCAGGCATCACCTCCAGCACTGGTACAGCAACACGAGCTGTGAGGGAGGATTTGTCACCTCAAGGGTGGAAGCTCCTGCTTGCTGTCCACAATGCACCTTGCCAATCCTTTTTCTAAGAGGGAGTTAAAGAAAAACCCTTCCCGTGCAAGGAAGGAGGAAGAGAAAAGCCTCAGGGTGAGCTGGTGGGTTGAAGCAGGACACAAAGTGACCCCTGGTCCACCAGCAGCTCCCATGCCAGGCAAAAAGCCAGATGGTGAAGGGGGACCATACTCCTTCCTCCCACACCATGCAGGTTTCTAGGGCTCCTGGAGCAGCTCTGGGCCTGTGTGGGGCTCACTTGACTGCTGCTAAAGCAAATCAGAGAAAAAAAGCAAATAGGGGCTGCCCACAATGCAGCTCCTGGGCTTGGGTTGATCTTTCACTTCAGGTTGCAGAGGTCTGGCTCCTCTGCCCTGCACACCTCCCTGGTGCCACTGTCCTCACCCCACCAGGAGCTGCTACGGCTGCTGCTCCAAGTTTCCCTTCCCTCTTCAGTTATACAACTGCCAAAGCTCTTGTTCAGAGTGTGAAAACAGCTGTTTTCTGCCAAACTACTCAGATGTATCTGCTGCAATGATTAAATATTTTGCAAGATCTGATCCCTTTTCTGCGTAAATCTGGTTTAGATGAGAGTGTTTTTTACCACCTCTGGGAAGTCAGCAGAACGTTCATGGAAATAATTCCTCAAGTCAGGGTGAAGTCCTCTGGCCTTACATTGACCAACAAGTCCTGCAAACCACATTATGCATGTCCAGAACAGCCCCACAAACACCATCCCTATCAGAAACAGTGGAGGGATGAGGTTTGTATCCCCACTGGGCTTTTTCTTCTTTCCATCCTCTGCTCCTGCCAGAACCCACTCGTCCCTCTCTGTCATGCTGCTGGTATTTCAGCACAGCCTCATGATTCAGAGGCACATTAGAGCCACTGAAAGAGCTGTCAAGAGGAATCAAGCCCTGAGCACTGCTTCAAGGCAGATCTGCATCCAGAGCAGCATGCTGAGTTTCAGCCTCTCCACCTGCCACATTCACAGGTGTGTTTGCAGATGTGTGTGTTTCAGGAGGAAAGTTCAACCTCAAGTCAGAAATTCATTAGGCCAGTGTCAAGCTAGTTCAGATGATACCAGTTTGCTATGGCCAGCTTATTTTGTCCTTCAGAAGCAGCTAGGCATGAAAAGTTTTGATTTGAATTTGATTAGCAAGCAATGTATTTTCCTGTAGTGATAAATGATGACCTTCCATCAAAATGTGCTTCAAAGGTTTGCATTCCAAGCACTTGCTGAAAGGGAAACCCCTTGATACATGACTTCTGAGTTGAAGACAACAGACTCTAACCATGACATCTTCTGCTAGCTGGAAAGGACTCTGGGAATCTCCCATCTGAAGGTTAGTTTCAGGCGTACAAGGAGACCACTGGTTCCTGATTAACTACTTGCAGAGGGAAATTCCAATGTTCTTCCCTTCTTTCCTTCTGCTAAAACTTAACTATCAAAGCCTCACCAAGAACACCAATTAGAGGGAAAAGTTCTAGCTGCAGCTGTGGTAGCTCATGAGTACTTAGGGGTCAGAGAGGCTTGAAGATCAACCCCAGAAATTATATATTTGATAATGAAAAACTACAGATTCTCTGCTCTCCAGCAACTGAATCGCTGCTTTCATCACAAACAAGATAAGCAACTCTGAGTCGTGAAGTATCTTGTTTGACACTGAAACAAGGATAATACGTAAAGATCACAGGCAAGAATTGAAATGGCTTTGGTTGGCATTCCCCATAGACTTTTCACAGAGCCCATGGGAATCCAAACATAGACACTAGCGTTGCTTCCCATCAGATGCAAAGTCATTCTGCAAGTTAAAAGGGGTCCACTTAAACAACAATAGGCACTGGAAGATTTCCTGCCCTTTTCCTCATCCAGCATTTGGAAATACCATCAGGCACCTTCCCATGGCTGCAGATACAAGCAGCCTCTCATGGTTCCAGCCCAGAACTACTTGGGGTACGTTCCACTGCTACACATCACAGTCCACTCTAAGTCTGGAGCTGTGGAAGGACAAGACTTCCACATCTTGCTGTGTCAGCTCAACAGCTTAGCACCATGACATGCCCATAACCTGCTTTCCTCCTTAAAATGCTGCAGCCACAACAGGTTCATTCCAAGAGTTTAAATAGGTAAACAGGGCTGCTTTCATCTCCAGTGGGTTCCAGATAACAAGTGGTTTTGCTGGCCGATCAAGTCAGGGCTTCACGTTGTCTTCCTGCCCAGTAGCTTGCCCTGCACCTCATGCTGAGGGCAAACCCTCAAACCACCAGAGCCAGCTGCTTGCTCTAGGCAGGAGGACTGTGCCTGGGAAATGCTCCCAGGGATCCCACCATGACACACCAGAGAGGTCTGTCGCTCTTGCAGCTTCCTCCCTCTGGCACAGAAGAAGTAACCAGTGGGTAGGCAATGGTAATATCTTCCTTCAGCACAGCTGGTTCAAAGTGAACTTGCCTTAAATTGCAACTGAGCAAGCAATATTTCTTATCAAGATATTTAAAAGAAAAAAAAGAAGCCTTCTCTGGAGAAGCAATCAATTTACAGTCCAGCTGTTTCTTATACAATTACAGCTTAAAGCTGATGTTAATAATTTTTAACTTACAGACTCTTTTGTGCAAGATTGAGATAAAAAGGTCACTTTTAACACAATATTCGCTTTGAGCTATGATGTGAATATATGATCTAAGCTAGCCAAGGCATTGATAAATATCTAAGAGGACAGGGCTTTTGGCAAGCATAATTTCTTTTTTTCCACTGATGCAACAGAAATTGCTTTTTTAAGTACTGTCTAATATTGTCCAAACTGAACATGCATCTCAGACTACAATCTTGAGGCACACAGAATAGATGATCCCTTGTTCCATGATCCACCAGCAATTTGCAGAACAATGCTCCACATGCTCATGACATCCACAAGCTGATCAGTGACTGTCACCATCGAGTATGGCATGCAAAATTCCACAGTCCTTTGATGAACCATGGGTGAGACACCACCAGACTCTGTCAGGGATGCCATTTCAGAGATGTCAGTGCAAGTTGTCAACTGGCCACCTCCTGAGCCAGACAGAGCACCCAGTGTCAGTTACCCAAGAATGGGCCACTTCTCGACACTGTAGGTAAAAAGGCCTTCATCTGGAAAAACCAGGCATCAGCCAGATAGAAATGTGAGTGTGGTTAAAAAGCAAGTGTGTTTGTGAAGGGATGGGGAGGATCATCACACATTAATCTTGGGTCAGTTTCAGGCATCTAACTTAGGTGCTGATGCCAGGTCTAGGTAGCCAGCAGAGTATCCAGAAGGTGACTCAGATTCCCAGAGCCCACCACTGGGTTGTGCCCCGCTGGGTGTTCTGCACCCCTGGCACAGGGGGCACCTCAAGTGGCCCTGATTCTGCAGAGAAGCTCCCACCCTCTAGAAGAGCATCCAGTTAAATCAAGGCTGCAGGGAACAAAAGGAAAATGCATAGCACCCAGACCCAAAGAGGTTACCATGTGTAAGTAGACTGGTGACTGCAGAGCTAAAAGGCACATTGCTTACAGCACCTTGTAGTGGAGGATCTGAGAGCAGAACCTGGAGCTGCTGAAACCCTGGTCTCTGCTCAGACCCCTCCCTGGCTGTTGCTGGGAGATGTCCTGCTCTGCACCTCCACCCACCCTTACTTTGCTGGCTGGGGGCCTCTCCAGGGACATGCCACCAGCCCGTATGTTCAGGTGATTGTCCGAGTGCTGAGACCCTGTCTTCTCAGCAGGAAGCAGCAATACTTGATTCAAAAGCGGTTCCTGGCTGGTCTTGCCTTCTCTGCCAAAGCACAAATGCTCTCTGCATGTCACAGTCTGGAACAAACACTTAAATGTGGGCAGCTTCAGAGGACTACCAGCTACCTGCTTCAACACCTCTTCCGGAGACATGCGGTTCTGCAGATGGAACAGCAGACAAGCCAGCATATGCTTCCTCCCAGCTTTACAGGAGCCACTTTTATGAGGTGAGACTGAGATATACCTTCATCTAACCACCAGTCACAGTTCCTGTCCTGGATTCACATGTACCTATCCCAGTTTAAGAAACAGATATCAGATGTTGGACTGCAGCCAGAAAATCATGCTGAAGAGCCTTCTTTTCAGGAATAAACATTATTCTCTCAAGGCTGGATTTAAGCCACTCAGTTACAAGGGAGAGATTCATTATCAATGCCCAAAGTACCTACTGGCATGTGCAAGTTTCTTTTTCATCTCTGCTGTGTACACATACACATGATCACAGCTCCTTTCTGCCACTCCCAGCAGCACCTGCGAGCACAGTTCACAGGCAGCAGTCACATATGAGGCGGCTCATGACATCCACAAGCTGATCAGTGACTGTCACCATCAAGTGTGGCAGGAAAAAGTGCCTCCTCACAGTCCCTGCCCTCCCATGAGCCATGAACCAGATGCTGCCAGACTCTGCCAGGGAGACCATTTTAGAGACGTCAGTGGAGGTGATCAACTGGCCACCTCCCGAGGCAGACACAGCGCCCAATGTCTGTCACCTTCCCGTGGGAGATTCTGCATGGATCCGCAGCGTGAAAGAGAGGAGAAGAAAGATGCTTGAACTATCTATCTGACACAGAGACTTGACACTGTAGGGCAAGAAAGGCTGTTCTGCCATAGCAGAGGTGGTCAGTCCATGGAAAGCCATCCTACCACAGGCAAAACCTCAGCAGAGGCACGATGCAGGGCTCGGCATTCACTACGATTATGGTGAGCCCCAGAGTCCCAGAGCTCAGAGGCAAACTGTTATCCTGACTGTCCTGGACCACCTAAACACTAGGTAAATGAGAAGAGTGCAGAAGTGCCACAGACCTGCCAGCCCCCCTCCCACAGTGACAGAAAGAAAATTGTGGAGGAACAGTGCACGGATTTGCAGCAAGTCACCTTAATTACCCAGCAAGCTGCTTAAATAGTGAGAGCTTCCCTGGAGCACATGCTGGGCCTCCAAATGTTTATGAAACAAAAGCCATTGGTGTTTCCTGTCTTTTGGAGCTATGTTCCTGCTGCTATTGTAAAACAACAAGGGCCAGCAGGAGTCAATGGAGACCTGCCATTTCACATCAGCTGGAAGAGAGCACCTGAGTTACTACAGCGCTGTTTTTCTCACATGACTACTCTATATGATAAAACTTCTAATTAACTGCGTGGTGAATGCGATGGGAAGACTCTTTTGCTAATTATTTCTATACCTTCAGGCAACAGAATAAAATCAATATGTAGCAAGAAAATGATAGCTAAATAACCTTGGCAACTTGTACTGCAGGTAAATTAACAGTGTGGCAGCGGATGGGAATGCCTTCACAAATCAGGGTGCTGGTTGAAACCAGGCTTCAGATGTGTGTCACCCACCAAAGCTGCCTCTGCCTCCTACAGTACAGCCCCACAACTCCCTGCAGTGGGATCCTACAGCCCCCTCCTTCACAGCTGCCCTGAGGAACCTGCTCAAAGCAGAGTAGGCTTCCTACATTTTCTTGTGTTGAAAAGTCTATACTGCATTTACTTGCTCTAATGCTACTGGAACAGCCAAAAGGAAGGGAAATGACCTTAGGAGCCACGCAACTGGCATAACATTTCTCGTTATTCCTCACAAGCAAAAAAGTTTTTGGATTCAGTCATGCTTGTGTAAAACCAGGGCTCAACACGGTGTAATTCTATGACCTCTCATTAAGTTACTTCTCCCACATGCAAGGAAAGATGAGATTTTAAGATTTAAACCCAAGGGATTTGTCACTTTGGACCCTCTGTTTTACTGCACCCACTTTCATCATCCTTGAGGGGATCTGTGTTTCCAAGAGCCACTGAAGGTTTACTTAGAGCCGGGCACCCAACCTAAGAGCTGCGCACATCTGGAAGCCGTAGCACGTTAACTTTGTTTGTCGGCCACAGAGCAGTTTCATTGATAGGAGAGCGAGATAACGATTTACAAAACAAAACCACAACCACTTGCTAGCTGTGAGTGCCTTCACATATGCTGCATTAATTCAGCTGTGAATTAGACATGGAAATGCACTCCGAAGCGCTGGGTGCTGGCGGAGCGGCGTTCTCTTCCAGACTCCTCGCGTCAAGTCCCATCCTGCCGCATTCCCATGCCAAGCTGGCAGGGCCCCGCGCCCCGCCAGGAGATAAAGCCGGCGGTGCGCGAGAAGGCGCATGCACGAGGCATGTCTGGCAAGCCCGCTCTCATGACTAACGCTGCGTTCCTGCGATAACAGGCTCGGCCACCTACACAACTAGCCCTCTGAATAAATGCCGTGCTGCATGGGTTCCCATGAGCAGCAGACTGATGGGAGAGCGAGATAAGCTTTCGCTGTCGCTCTCACAAGGGGTTTCTAGGTCTGGGCTATCTTCCGGATCTCACACACGGATCTTGTAGTTCTGTTTTCTACCAGTCATTTTGGTCAGGTCCACTGCTCCACTACCAAGGCAGCAGACCACTGCTTTTGTCCCTACCAGCATATCGCTCCCAAAAATGCCCCGTGAGCACAGCAGCAGGGCAGACAGGACAGCACAGTGAAACCCCCTCCCATTAAATCACACAAACACATTCAGCAAGACACGTGGGTTTCTCAGACCCAATGCTTAGCAGCCTCTACTTGGTCAGTGCATCCTCCCCTTCCATCTTTTCCCTCCCTCCACAATGTCCCAGACTGCTGTACTTTGAAAGGCATATCTCATGGGTCCATACTGTCATTACACACCAGCAAAAGCCTTTGCAGCTTTCAAATCTTCAACAACAGAATTTTCTTGGCTTTCAAATACCAGATCTCGGGCTTCTTCACAAGGATGAGTTTACATCAAAGCAAGCTGTCAGCATAATTACACTAACTGGCACAAAATAGGCACATCCAGCAGTTGGTTTTTCTGTTGGCACTAGTTGTTGCTTCCATTTTCCTTCACACTGTGCTCTTGACAAAGTGAGCTATTCATTTCTCCCAGGTCCTGAGCACCTTAGGATCATTTCCACAGCCCATGGTTAGCTAGCTAGGAATAGCCATGTAAGAATTACTGCTTCCCACACTAGGGGGTCACACCTCTGCCAAGGAGGAGTTGAACAGCCCACTCTCACCTAATGCTGGGAAAGGGAAAAGCAGGGGAGGGAGCCCTACAGAGAACAAGGATGGGATAACGAGGGCAGAGGCACGAAAGGAGCCCATCCTCCAAAAAGCATCATGCATTTGGAAAAGCCCAGGGGGGGTTGAGGCCAGTGGGATCCCAGCATGGACTGGATAGGCAGGAAAATAACCTAAGCAGGGAGATAGATACAAGGCTGCAGGCAGGGTACACCCAGAGGGACCAGCCCCAGAAAACACACAGATAGAAGAAGCTTTTAAGTTGGGCTTTCTAGTGCCTGCCTTTCTAATCACTGGGCCATGAGTTGCAAGCATTCACTGAGCTTAGGCTCCGTGCAGGAACCAGGGGGACCACCGTAGCAATCATGGGCAGCTTTATTTCTCAGGGCCCTGCAAACTAGAACCACATCACCTTCTTTTTTTTTTTTTTTTTTTTTTGAGGAGCCTCCTTGCCTTGATATCTTTAATTAAGAGGGTTGTGTGTTGTTTTTCTTTTACTGTGTGGTAGCTTTTATCTAACAAGTATATGTAAAAAGTGTGCCTGGGGAAAATCATATTCATGGGAACAAACTTAGCAAAGCCACTTTAACCCGGCTGCTTTTTTAAGAAGCACCTCAGGGCAAACCCTTGAAGATATTTTATGCTCTGCTGGTGAGTTAGAGGCTTCTGAAAACTCCCACTAATCCCACTTCCCTTTATTCCCCTGGGTACAAGCAGTGGGAATCGCCACTGTCCCTCTGCTCTCAGTCTAGAACATTCATAAGGAGCTACTTTAAAGCCAGATGATGGGCTCCACCCTGTAAATTGCTGAGGGCCCCAGCCCCTCACAGCAAGCAGTGAGTGCCCCAGCAGCTCAAGGGGTTCAAATGCAATTGTGAAGCTCATGCAAATCTAAATATCTGCATAAAACACTAATGACGAGGCTCCTTATGGCTACATCACACAGGCCAGATACATCACCAGGCTGGGGGTTTTTTTGGCCAGAGAAGTTGTCAGTCTGCAGCTGGGATGTCTACATGATGCAGCTGGTGCTGGCTAAAATGTAGCACAGCTGGTACCACAGCCACAGAACCACAGGATGGGTGATGTTGGAAGGGACCACTGGAGGTCATCTGGTCCAGGCTCCCTGCTCAGAGTCCCCCAAATACATTACTCAGGGTTTTGTCCAGATAGGTTTTGAATATCTCCAGTGAGGGAGACTCCACAACCTCTCTGGGCAACCTGTTCCAGTGCTCAATCACTGCACAGTGAAGTTCTTCCTCATGTTCAGGTGGAACTTCCTGTGTTCCAGTTTCTGTCCATTGCCTCTTGTCCTAATAGAACTCCAAGAAAAGTGAAGATTTTAATTTAGAGCTGGAGATTAGAGAAGTACAGTCTATTTTTGCTATGCTCTGTCATTCCTTTTGTATAATATCAATCTGTAGCATCATTTCTAGATTAGGCTTCAGTTTCTGTTAAAAAAGCTGTACAAGCTACCTTAAAAGTTTGATGCAGCTCCTCACTAAGTCCATGTGAAAAGGATTTTCCTGGAAGGATCAGTCTCTTCCGAAGCAGCTCAGTCCCATGCTTTTGTGAACGAGACCTATCTACATCAGAAGGAGGGGTAGATGTAATCATGGTGAATAACACAGTCCTGTTGCCACTTTCACCAGCTTTAAGCATTCAGAAATTGGGGACAAGTCCCTTTCCTCTCCCACACACAGATCTTTCCCATACCAGCTGAAAAAAATCCCAAGGCTAGCTTGTAAATTCAGGTCTTCAAGAAAAAAAAATTCAAAATAACAAAATCAAAAAACCAAACATCTGGGCGGTTTCCCTCCAGGTGCCTGAGTGCGGGGAGTTTTCCAGCCACAACCCCAAATGCTTTCACCACAACCCTCGGGGCCAACAGAGCTCCCACACAAGAGGCAGAGCAGGGCAGGCAGCTGGTCAGCAGCAGTTCTTTGGCAGCCAAAACCTTGGGCTGTGGGGTGCCAGGGAGTAAAGATGAGCAAAACCAGCCTGGTGCAGCTGGTGTGAACTGTGACCCCATTTACAGAAGTTGGCATGGCGGTGTGGGAGGCACCAGCATGTTTTTTTCCATCTGTGGACATGAAGCCCTACAGGGAAAGGAGGGGAGAGGGGGGTCTGCTGGGCATTTTTTCTCAGTGGAAGTTGGTGGAGTTAAAAATTGCCAAGAACAGGCCAAAAGTAAGGAGGGTTAGGCAACATAAATTCAGGGTGCATCACCCAGCAGCTGTAACACAACCCTCTTGTATGGCACTGCCAGTGAGTGGAGAGGGAGCCGTGGTGTGAGGGCCCCACCAGCACTGCTGCCTCTGGGTTCTACTGCCTGCACTGCACCCAGACAGCACAGACCTCGGGAGAAATAGTCCCAGAAATCCTCCAAAAGTGCATGCAGGCCCCTGCTGCCAAGGAGGATCCTGCATCTGCCCCCATGCCTGTGCCTGGGGTGGCACTGGGCTCAGTGTTCACTGCTGGGGCACAGTCCCGATCCACACACGCCCCGCCAGGATGCTCTGCACTGGCGCCTGGCCACAGTACTGGGAGCATGGGGGGAGCAGCAGTGGCGTGCAGGCTACTCCCCTGAGCTGAGTGTGCTGCAGGAGGGGAAGGCTTGACCTCACCATCCTGGTCCCACTGCCCCTGCTGTGGGGCAGGGGCAAGTCCCTGAGCCAAGCAAACCTGTGCTCTGGTCCCTGTGCCTTGTGTTCACATCTCTGACATGAAACGAGCTCTGATTTTTACATCTCTGCTGAAAGTTCCGGACAGGAACAGGAGTGGTTCCTTCCAGACAGCTCCCTTCAGTTGTTTCCTGGCATTTCCTTTTTCCTTCACCATGGCACTTTTCCTGCTCCTTTTCTGGCTGTGGCACAGTAAGACTGGAGTGAGAGGGAAGGTGCAGGAGTGGGTTTTGCTGCTGACAGAGACATTTCAGGCCCTCCCTAGCTGCCACGTCATTTGGACATGGGCATGTGCCATGCGCTGGCATTCAAGAGCACACGGCTGCTCTTGCCACATCTGCAGCACCAACAAAAGCAGACAAATCCCCATGCACAGTCTGCTTGTGGGAAGTGAGTAGAGGAGCATGAATGTGATAAAATAAAACCACTGAGCACTCACACTGTCTCCTGTGTCCTCATTTACACTGCAAACATGAACAGCCAGGGCCGGTCTCTTTGATTTTGGTTAAGCTAGGAAACAAAAGGAGTCAGGGCCAGAGGCCAAGGGCCACACCATGGCTTGCTCCCCTGCAGCCAGCCTTTCTCCCCCCCAGCCAAGAGATTGGGACCCATCTGCGCTGCCCTGGAGGACAGCCCCCAAGGATGCACTGCCAGGGGCCAAGGCTGTTCTCACCAAGGCACCACACTGGCAGTGAGGCAGGGTGCCTGCCCGGGGGACATGCCCCTGAGCCTGCTCCAGGCCCTGCTCCTGTGGCTGGTGCAGATATAACTCTTTTCTTTCCATAGCCGTGCTGGGCATTTTACATGAGAACCTCTGGGGACCACTTTGGGAGCCCTCTGCAGCCCACATCCCTGTCTGGCAGCTCTGAGGGTGCAGTGTCACCTTTGAGATGATATGCACGTAAGTCTTACTCTAACAGGCAGAGTAAAAACTATCCTATAGACCCTCATGCATTGCTGACACCAAAGGTAACGTCGTGGCAACATGAACAGATTTCACAAGAGGTCTGGAGCAGCTGCTGATGCCACTCCATCACCACTTCTCTAAGGATTGGACAAGGAGTCTGCTGAGGTTTCCAAGCTAGGATACAAAAATGTGCATATTGGCCAGGTTGGGGGTTTTGACACAGAAGATGGAACAGGGCTATAATCATTATTATTGTTGTTGTTGTTTAAAAAGTACCTGTTTCCAGGAGGATTCAGGAGCTCCAGTCTTACCCTGGACTCCATACATAATAGAGGGATGTTCCTGTCCCAAAGAGCTGCTCAGCTCACCCCAGAGCACAAACTAGCAGCTTGCAGTAGCACTGCTGCATACTTTTATTTTCTAACACCAGCCTGGGCAGTCAGGAATGAGCTTTGCTGGGCTAAATCTCCTAAAACAGGCACAGGAGCCCTACTTGAGATGTATTTCTGCTTGGGAACTAAGAGGCAGTGGTCTAAATCACATGTCCAGGCACATTACACTGTAAAACACCTCCAGCGCAACGTTATATGTCAAATGTCAATCTATTGTGAGCTTTCATATCAAAGGGCAAATGCTGATTGAAGAGAAGCAGAGAAGTGCAGCAGAGAAGTAAATAAAAGGCCTTAAGAGGCTTACAGCCACCCTGGTATAAAAGAATCATCTTTCAAGCTGATAAAAATATTGTTACACGCTCTGATAAGAATAATCTCTCAGGCTCTGATAAGACTACAATGAGAACAAGGCTTTTACAACGCAGCATTAGTGAACCACAACCCCATCCTGCCCAGAAATACCCTTTCTAGCTGCCGCTTCCTTTTGTTCTCCAGTGGGGCAAGCACTGAAAAGAGCTACTGTAGCTTTCCTCCCTGTCTAGCAGGGACACAGCCAGGAAAGGACTCTGTGGACTCCACCCTATTGAATATGGAGCAATTCACTCTAAAGCAACTAAAGCATGCAAATAATTGCATTGACTTCAAATGAAATTATTCCTATGTGTAAGTGCTCTACTGAATCAGGGCCAGGGTGCTTAGCACTCTGGAGTATCAAGTCTTAAAAGTTTTGGAAGGCTTTAAGTGAGAGGGAATGGTTTGGGAAATAGGGGGGAGGAACGTGGGCGGAAAGGAGTTCTCCCACTGAATAATGGGTCCATTATCTCGGAAGTCTGTGATGGGTATGAATAGAGAGAAGAGCATTGGAAGGTCTGAATCTATTTGGACATTTGTGTGAACCATGACTTAGCACCTCAAATCCACACTGACTCAAAAATTGGACTGGCTATGTGGTTGGGAATTTGAATCAGGAACTATGTCCTGTAGTAGCCTATGCACACAACTTACCTTTCTTTCCTTATTTCCATCACAATACAAGCACATATTTAGACAACCTGCTGTTCTTGAAGGGATGGGATGACTTCCACGGCACAAAAATTGCCTGAAATTCTTCACGTCCCAAGCTGAAGAAGGTAGATACGTTTTATTGAGTGAAACTTGAAGCCCATGAAGCTCCATGAAGCCAGCTAAGCATAAACACCTACTCAGGGGGCAGCTCCATACCTGAGGCCAGGCACGGAGCTGTTTTGCTGGGTTTGTGACATTGACAGCAGCAGATACAGGGATGGCTCCCTCAGAGCCACAGGTTTGGCAGGAGAGAGCAACACAAAAACCCCATGGAAATGACCTGCAGAGCTGAGTGCCACACAGGCATCTGGCTGCATCTATCCAAAGCAGCCTGTGGGCAAACTTAAGGAAAATATGAAGAGAAAATGGAAAGCCATAACTTCAGTTTTCTGCTGAAAGACCAGAAGTATCCTGTGCCATGTTACACTCCTGAAAGGTCTCATCCCAAGAATGTGGACATACCCACCAGTTCATTCCCAAACCTCTCCCAGCATCAGTGGCTTCCTTCTGCCCTAACAGACACTAGTGGTGTGCACTTCTCACGTCTGATCCCAGTTTATTCCAAAAACAACAGATGAAAGGCAGCAAGCATTAAAGTAAACAGGACTTTGCTCTCAACCACACTTGGAGCAGAATTTGACCCAGAATTAAGAGGACACTTTTTACTGGGGATCTAGCAGGTTTCTGATGCTGTTCCAGTAGCTCCAGGAGGCACACCTGCTCTTGGATCTGCATGGCAATTTCTGTGGTTTGGCCACTGAGAGTTTTATATTATTTTTAAACGTTACCATTAAAAACAAGGAGCTATTTTTCTCTTTTCTCTTCACTTTTTTTTGCAAAAAAGCTTGGACAGGACTGACTAACCATACAGGTGACAAAGCCATACAGAAAATATTCTCAGGGTTGTACACAGAAAATATCTCCCACAGTTGTTCCAGATACTTCACCCAGCCTCAGCCTCTCATGCAAGGCCCCTTCCCTCAGCTGCCTGCGTGCTGCCTCTCAGAACTGACCCCACACGAGCCGACTGCAGCAGAAGACCACTGTTGCATCTGACGTGATCCCAGGGGACCTCTGTATCCTCTGCTCTGTGTTTCTGCCTCACTTGTCTCTCACTAACCATGGGAACCGAATGGCAGGTGACTCCAAGCTGATAGACTCTGGTAGCTTTTCAATCCACCCATTACTATTCCATAGGATATTACATGGGGAGACTAGGCACAGCCATGTCACAGAATCAGGCTGGGTAGGAAGCCAAGGCTGTGATCTAGTGCTTCCCACCAATAATCCCCGGGATACATCTTATGCTTTGACAATTGCATAAATGACATGAGATGGCATCTGCTATAAATGACCAAATCAGAAGTGAAAACATTTATAAAAATGTATAAAGTTTTTATATTAAATATAAAATTTATATATATATTATATATAATTTAGATTAAATATAAATTTAAATTTATATAAAAATTTTATATTAATTTTATATTAAAAGATATTGAGCCGCTGTTGGAGCAGTTTTCCACAAGTGTTGCTGGTAGTGCAAAGGACAGCTCTGGGTCAGTGAGGGCGGCTCTCCAGTCCTGGTGAAACAATCTTGTATGATGTGCCTGCTACAGGAGAGTTAGGCCAGGAACCTGGCCAAAAAGGAGAGTGAAGCCACTGAATATGATTTTAAATAGTTTTGGATAATAGCAAAAGTATGTGAAATGATGCTTAGACAGGCATCAGAAACAGTTTCTACATAAAATAAGGGTGGGACGAAAAAAGGTCCACATGTTTAAACCAGAAAAAAAGGCCAGAGGAAAGAGTATTTCACACCAGAAGAAATTAAACCCTCCTTCCAATATAACCTACCTACGGCAGGAGCTCAACACCTGGGGGATTTACAGGCCTGCCTTCCACCAGGATATGGAGAGCAGGAATAGTCGAGCAGGTCATTCCTGCCCGGGAGCCGGCAGCAGGGCTGAAATTGGACCCAGTCATTTGCGTCATCATCAAACAATTAGCAACTGCTTCAGGTAACTCGGGCCACCAGCCAGCGCTTTTTAAAACGTCTGTGGCCGGATTAGGGCTGTCATATTCCTGATGTCAACACCGAGGCTTTGCAGTGAACTCTGCACCGTCACGTAAGAGCGGGCGGGCTGCTGGAGGAAAACACCCTCCCAAGGTAAAGAGCTGCTCAGGGTAATGCAGGACAGACTCAGGACGGCACGGAAGGAGACGCTGGGCCAACTTGATTCCCACCAGTGTGCAAAGGTTGGGCTGTGGTGGGGATTTCCACAGTCAGAGGCTTATAAGGACAGGGAATCGCATTCACATATGAAATGTCCACAGCTTGCTGATGCCCACTTTGGCCAGTAGAAATCATAACAGTCGAGGTGCTTCTCCAGCCAGTTTAGTTTTTAGCATTTCACAAATCAAACTTGTTGATAAGCCATTTCTTGAAATGAGGAGAGCAACAACTTAGCAAAATTGGGGCCATTATGGAAAATGCTTTGACATTCCAAATTCTCTGTAATGAGACATTTTCATGATTCACCCTAGATCCAAAGGGAAACATTTCTTTTACAAGTCATAAGTCAGCCAATTCAAATAGCATCTGTGAGATGTGGCGTGTCTCTCTGGCCCAGCAGCTCTCAGTTATTCATTTCTCCATCATCAGGTAGATGTGTTGACAACCAGAAAAGGCCTGCCAAACCAATGGCTCTGAGGGAGCCATCCCTGTATCTGCTACTGTCAACATGACAAAGAAACACACAGACCCCAGTTTTAGCCCTACCAAAGAGAAAAGTGTTTTTAAATCATATACCTAGGCAATCTTTCATCCAACTTTAAAAAAAAAAAAAGGCAGGAAAAGATACTATTACCCCCATTTCCATCAGATATCCCCTTGGAGAGACTTGGATAGGCCAAATCAGAACTCACCATTTAGATATGGGGAGGTTTAGGGGAGATGTTCAGAGGATTTTAGACTTTCAGTGTGGCAGTGAGTTACCACACCAGATGCGAAAGCATCACTGTGCATCAAGGACACAGGAGGCACACGAGCAGGTCAGGCAGGTGAAGGACAGCAGCTCTCAGCAGGCTGAATGCAGCAGAATTGACAAACCAGAGCTCTTTAGATACTGCTTTTTTTTGCCCTCAACAACAAAACGTCAGAAGTTGACTGGTGACTAACTGCAATTCATGTAAAGTTTATTTCACTCCAAATTCAGTTTCCCATTGGACATTACATACCACTGGCATTCAGAGATGCTTTGGTGGGAGAGAAGGAGCAAAGGATCAACTACCTAGCCCATATGGATAAAAAGAATAACTGCTGTAAATGTATGGAAGAGTTACTCAGTCTCTGGTTTAGGTCTTAAAATAATCCCTATTAGACTATTAGTCAGTTGATCTTGTAGGCAAGATAATCCCAACTTTCACAGTTTTTGGATTACATCTCTAATAGTTTTTAGGTCCTGGCATCTGCTGTCTTGTTTACAAACAAAACCAGAAAAAAATCCTCATAAAATAATAAACATGGGAAAGGAATAAACGTGCTATGGAGCTGGAAGGAAAACCCACTACTTAGTAACACCACCATTTTCCAGTAATCGCTTCCAAATAAAAAAAATTGTTATTAATGTGGACATATTAATTCCAGATCCCTCATACTTATATCCCTTAGATGTTTTTTGTGGATTAAGTCCATTGCTGATGTAATAGTCTGGAGCCAAGTGAAGCTCACACCTACCATGGTTTGGGTTCCATGTGTTTTTACGTAAACCGTGACTCCCCGCTGTTAGGCATATCCATCTTCCAAGAGCCAGAACATGAAGATAAACTGTTTTTATTGCTTTGCCATGGCCGAATTACATTTTCCTAACACCCAGACTCAGTTCCAAAAGGCAGCAAAACTGTAGCAAATAGCCAGGGTGGAGGACTGTACCCACCAGGCTTGTTGGCCCATTGGGTGCACCTGCAAGTGCATATTTAACAAAAAAGGTGTATTGAAAGGGTGCAAAAAGTATTTCTGTGCCACACAGGGAAGCTTTAGAGAGAGAGCAGAGGAAGGAAAGAGGATAGAGTGCTGTTAGACTAAGCTATTAGTGCCTTTCTTGAGAGGGCCTTGTATCACTGCTGTTCTCTTCCTGTCACAAAAGCCTATGTTTGGGGAACTCAGAATATAAATCTACATTACTTACCATCAAAAGAAAATCTCTCTGCAGGTGAATGGTAGCACCCACCTGCAAGCCCAGTCTCACAGGACCCCATGTGTCTAAACATCACCCCTAAGCCCTGGACTCCTTAGAGTAAAGTACCACGATCACAGCTGATACAAAGCAAGCAGTAAGAATGAAGTCCACTGCACCCCTGCCTTGAATCTTGGGACCACCACACATGCCCAGAGTCACAAATCAAGGCATCTACAGTAATCAGAGAATACCTGTCCAGGTGTAGAGAGATCTCTACTTAGCAGGAAGACTTAACCTGAGCTAATGAGGGGGAAATGCGTGCCCCTTAGGAAGATCTCTTCAGCAGCAAGTAATGAAATTCATTTGATGCAAATGTAAGCCCCTATTAAGAAATACAAACCAGACATTGCTTGTGCATTTCCAAACCAGCACAGCTATTTTTATTTTCATTTTGCATATATCCCCACAGATTTTCAGAAGATGTTTTCAGATGTCTGGATTTTCCTATTCACTACACCCTTGACATCTTGTCTTTTTATGCACCGATTGGTTTCTTGTCATATGAAGCAGTATGTGCATTCTGCCTCTTCAAGTATCCAACATCTCTATTTTCCATAAGGAACAAATCTTTATTTACCAGTTCATGCAAATTATCAAGGGAGAAGGATGACCTTCATTCACTCACAATGCTTTTGCTTACTTCCTCTGCTTGCTGTAAGCCTAGAGCTAAGTTCTATCTCGGAAAATATTTTTCCATCTAAGAAACCTTTTTTCCATTACAGGGTTATAAGCTGTTAGCAAACCATGTTTTCATCGGGAATTAAGCCGTGCTGGAAATGAAGAAGTGCAGGAAATGCTGGGAAAAGGAAGTTTCTAATCCAAAGAAAATATCTCAAAATGATAAAAAAAAAAAAAAGAAGGGTGAGAGTGGGGGTGGGCAATTGCTTAGCTTAAACTGACTGGAGTACTAGTGAGCATGTGCTGCCTCCTCTTCCACTCAGTAAGGTTGCCTGCAGACACCAGAGAAATAGACCACTGAATTGTTTGTTATCAATTTCATTGTCACAGCTTCTGGCCTACAGGAGGAGGTGGGAGTTAAGGAGGGCAGCAAAGTTTTATCAGTTGCCATACTGGTGGGCAGAGGGGGCAAAGACCTCCGAAGGTCCCCACCACCTGCACCCAGCATCCACCACCAGGTAGCCAGTAAGAAACAGAAGACAGTGCAACGCCCAGGAGTGGGAATGGGAGCCCACCCAGTGCTCCTTTGACAAGACCTGAAACACACACCAGCCACCCAAACCCTCCCTGTGTGTGGCCGTGGATCCCCAGCCTGGGCTCTGCCAAAGGTGAGGCTCCCGGTGGCCAGGCTGCACGCTGGTGCCCAGCCAAAGCCATGCTCTGCCCTCCCAAGCAGTGCTGACCATCACCTTTTCTCTACTGATGTCAGCTGACTCGCTGGAGTTGAAGTGGTGTATTTCGTAGCACTCTTTATGTCCCAAGAAAACCAGAAGCACAGCAATCCAAAAGTTTATATGCTGAGATGGGAAAAAAACATATCAATACAGGAAACAACCAAACAAAAGATCAGTACAAAAGATAACCAAAAATAGCACGCTATGTCTTCAGGAAAGCAAATGCAAAGATTTAAGTTTAAATCATTCTATTTTTATTCTGCAAATAAAAGAACAGTTTCTTCCACTTCAGTCCAAAAAGTTTATCAAGCCAGCATAACACACACAGTAGCAGCTCCACCTCAAGAATTACAGTACAGTTACACATATACATGTAAGTGTATGTAAACACTTGCATTACCCAAGATACAGGTGTACCTTGGATTACATTGGATTGTATAATGTTACCTGCTCTTGGTTTCTTTGCCATTCCAGCTGTCAAGCAGAATCCAAGTATTTATGTGATTGCATGTTATTTCAGCTAAAGAGCTGTTAGAAACGTCCAGCACAGGGCACAGATGGGGCTTATTCATAATTCATACGACAATTTTTTTACCCCTGGCTGGATCCCACATGCTGCCCATTTGCAGGTGCAGACATGGGATATCAGTTTTGTAAATGGATGTGTAGTAGGTTTATAGTATGTAAACTCCGAAGTCTCCTACTTATTTGTTCTGAATGGGCAGAAATGAGCTATACTTTCATCAGGATAAGAATTCAAGGCATTGATTTGCTTTAAACCAGGACAATTAGGTCAAACCATCTACTCTCTGATATCTACATCATCACCCAGCAGCACTGATTTTGACAGTGTGGAAAGAACCTGGGGCAAGATTCCATCAGAGCTGTTCAAAACACAAGCTCACCCTGCAGGACACGGCTGGTGCTCACACAGCTCCTGCAGCCTGTGATTCACTTCAGCTGTGTAGAATTTCGTCTCCAACCAAGTTATCCCAGGGGCAGAGCCCACACTGTGACATGACAGAATGGCCTGCCATTGCACTGGTCAGGCAGCTATGATTTCTGACACAGCTTATGAAGCCTGAAGCTGTCCTGTACATGGCAGCTTTGCTGAGTTTTTCCTGAACAGCAAAGAGTAAGGCATGCTGATGGAGCAGGAACTCTGCATCTGGAGTCCATGTGAGAACTGGAGCAGGAGATCTCTGAACCTTTAGAAAGACAAATAGATAGGATGTCCAGCACATTGCCGGGCTGCTCCCTGTCATCCTTCCCAGCATGCAGTGATGTGCCCGGAGACATCCAAATTCAGCCTCCGTGCGCTGAGGAGCCCCGAGAAAGATGAGCTTGGCACAGCATCAGTACTGAAGGCAGGGAAATACCCAGTCTAGCAACAGGAACATCACCCACCTACCAAGAGAAGGATGAATCACCTAGTTCACAAACTACATGAAACCTTGATTTATTGGTAAGTTGTGACAAGTGGGCTGGGCTCTTCATCTCTGAACAGGCTGTGCTGTTCAGGCAAACACCCTCAAACATCATTTGTGATGTGAAGTGCTGGTGCAGAGCTGCTGAGCTCATTGATGGGAAGGAACTGGCTTCCTCAAGCGTGGTTTTACTCTGAAGTAGCTGCCTTGAAAAATTACCTTCCCTCCGCGGGCTGTGTCTCTGCAGAGTGAGTCAGAGTGTAATAGATGTCTTGGGTGACCAAGATAAGGTTGCATGGCCAGACACAGGCAACACACTGAGCACACTGCATCCTGAGCTCAGAGCTCGGCCACAGCTGCAGAGCAAGGCCACCCGCCCCTGGGACAGGCTCCTTCCTGGTGATCCAGGTGGCACAGCTATGCTTCATGGAAGCAGCCTTTCTGTTTTGACTGCTTTCTATTTAAAACACCTCCTTCTGGTGCCTCCAGATGCTTTTTACCTTGCCACATTAATCACAAAAGCAGTCACAAACAACACACCATTAAAATGCAGGAGACCAAACTTCTGCTTCGCACAGCACTAGGAAATTAAAATAATTTGTCACCATGATTTCTTAGTAAACTGGATGTTCAGTCCTCAAGTGAGAGATTGTAGCAGGCATGGAAACAAACTCTCCCGTTTTCTTCACCCTGAGCGTGCCACATCACATAACTGAGGTAACATGGACTATAACATTTCCTCTGAAGTGTCTGGTTTTGGTTCCCTCCAGACCCACACACATGGTCAGCGGCCTGAAGCAACAGATTACTGTCACCAAAAGGAATTTTCTTAAAAGTCACCTGGAAGAGGAAGGAAAATGCAAGTTCTCTAGTTAGCTCGTTTTTTGACTTGGGTGTCTGTCTCGCTTTTCCCCAGAAGGGGAGGCGGTGGGATTCCCCAGCTGGCTTTTGCTGTTAAACACCAGTCTTGTCTGCCACATTTTTCCCTGAAGGCAGCCAAGCTAAAGAAGAAAAAACTTGCAAAGCAGAAAAAAACTGCTTGTTGGAGACCTTGTTTTGCTGCATAGCGCAAATACCTGAAATACCTGGGAAAAAAAGGTTTTCTTGCTTTAAAAGAAAAACCTGCAGATTATCCATCAAGGTTCAAGGAAAATTAGTCAATTACTTAATTCTTGATTAAGTTCCTGAACATATTCCAAAGAAATCTACAGACATATGCAGGGTTTTTAATGTAGCCAAGTTATGAAAAAGGAGAACACTTCAGGTCTCAAGTCAGTAATCTCTTTCTTAAGACATAAACTACCACAATCAGTCTGCATCTTGAGAATGTCCTCTTTTATATTTAATTTTAAAATTTTAATTAAAGTTACTTTCCTTTAGAATTTCTGAAAGGAAAAAAATGCTTGAAAGTGGGACATGGGTATACTCTAAAAACAGAGGGGAAAAAAGCACTGCTCCAAATTGCCTTCAGATCAAGTCATTCTCCTAAGCCTGGGTTCAAGCTAACCATGCAAGAGCAGCACTCTCTGTGAAACCATTCACTCTCCATTTATATGTCAGGGTGAGGGAAAAGAAATGGGAAAAAACACAAACCTATGTATGAGGTCAGATCTTCCTAAGAAACCAAGAAAGAGCTGGGCTTTTTTCCTTTGTTTGCCTTCCATCTTGCCTTTCTTTTGTTGGGTGCTGCTTTGGAGCACACGCATGTTTATGTTATCCACGCTTATGGCCCTCACTGGGGGCTCACAAAAATGAATGCAAGCTTTAGTCCATTCACAGATGCAGAGGGAAGCCCAAGCCCGTGCTTGAGGGCTTTGATCCACCAAGATTCATCAGCAGGCTCTGTGGCAGTGCCAGCCACAGGTGCTGACCACGCAGATCTCATGGCTAGAGAAACATCCCTGCTGGAGGGGCAGTGAGGGCTTTGACCAGGGTTTGCACACACAGCAGTGCAGACAGGGGGAAGGCTGTGAATCAGAATGGGCACTTTCCCAAGGGCTTCTTGGGACATTTACAAGTCTAATTCTAAGTGTAGTTTACTCAAGCATGGCCGCTAGCAGAGCTGCAGGCACACCACCCCCTCGTGCTCCACCTTCACATCCCTCAGGCGATCATCCCAGTTCCTGGCCATCTCTTGTCCCAGTACACCCGCATCCCCAGGCTCCAACCCACCGCTTGTAAACGCCTCCACTGTCTGTGACCCAGCCCCATCCCTCACTTTCAGGAGCCAGGAGCTGCACACACAACACCTTTGCCACCAGCTGTGACCCATCTCTGCACTCTGCAAGTGGGGATTTGGCGAAAAGGTAAAATGAAATTTGCCCTCATTTTGTACATGGTGGAGGTGTTGTTGGACCCACCAGTAAGCACACTGATGGCCTTCTCTGAGCCACCCACAAGTCTTCAACAGGACTCAACCTTGCTGCCACCCCGTCCTCAGCAGACCAACTTTCCCAGAGCTGCCAAACTCTCAGGAGATAGCCCAGTGCTGTACAGAGCTGTGGACCGAGAAGAACATGACCTCAGATCTACTCGTTCACATAAAGAAAGGCTGACAGTGGTGGGGTTGTGGAAGGCAAGAGGAGGGGGAGAATCCCAAACCGGCACCAGCACATCTACAGGGGTGGGAGTCATGGTGCTGGAACCACGTATCTACATCTTCCACCACAAACTGATCTCCACCAAGCACATTTCTGAATGAGGAGGAAATATTGGTACAGAACATGCTGGATAGAAAAAAATCACCCTGAAAATTTGGGCAGACTAAGCAGAGTATATGAATCTTTTTCTCTGAAAACCCCGTAGATGTCATTTGACAGTTTGCTCAGCCCTCCAGATTGTTGCTGACAATTTTGGGTTTTTCAGGAGAATTAGTCATGCTGTAAATTGTTACACTTGAAATGAGAACCACAATCACCAGTTTATCATACATCTAATTAAAACAAACCTAAGTATTTCGCTATATATACACCATGGTGTTCATGTGCCAAACATCAAGATACAAAATACTTTGGAGTTCATATTGACGTCAGTTTTCTGCTTCAATCAACATTTACCTTTTAGGTCAATACATTTTTGTGTTTGCCATAACAGAAGCTAGAATCAACATGCTTACACACCTGTAATTATTTCATTTAACTCTTTCAGTGTTTGAAATAAAGTTTGTAAGGAAAAGGCAAAGCTAAATACAAGTGTGCAGTGGCTTTGCCTGGCCTTTCGCTCAGTTAAAACCAGAAAAATACTATTGCAGGGCTGTTATCTGGAAGAATCACCGTGTTCTTTGCCAGCACTGGCACAAAATATATGACAACATTGCCAGTAATATTAAATACCAGTAATAGCCCACCTGAATAGCCGGGAGACAAACATTCAGTTATTAAAAGTGATGGTACAGAATTGCCTCATTAAGCCCAGTAGCTCACTGTTTACAATGGGCTAGTGCCAAAAGAAGAACATAGTTTTACAGCTTTTATTGCTATTGTCTCAGTGCATTGAAGTATCTGTTTTCAGATAACCTACAAAAAAACCCCAATTTTAATCAACGTGAGGTATTTGAACTCTGTGGCCATCATTTGGTTCAGCCCTGCTGAGATAAGTAGCAGAACGTTTGTTCATCTGTTTGGTTTATACAACAAGTAAAGTTCTGCCTTTTTTTATACCCTGCTGCTCTTGCCAGCATTACCAGTGCTTACAAGAGCAAGTGCTGAGAGCTGGTAGAGAACACAACATCTGCCCAGGGATGGATGATCCTTGTCATGAGTGCCACAAAGGCTGGCGAACCATGACCATGGGTACCATTGGCTTCCTCAGCACTGCCATCCCAGGGAATGTTTTTTTTGTCCCCAGACATTCAAGCTTAAAATGGGCTCAGGATAAGAAAAGTATGCAGGAATGGTATAAAATGTGCAGGCACAAAGTCACATGTGCCCTGCCAAAAAGCACACATGCATATTCACATGGGAGGTTTGTTGGCAGGCTCGCTCCCTTGCCTTCTCTCTCACATGTATATGCATGCATGCATATATGTATGTGCGCATACATATGTATGTCTGTGTATATTTTCTTTTTTTCTGGGCCACAAGTCTTCCTGCAAGCCTAGAATTGCCAAAACCCCTTTCACTGGCCTTACTCTAAGTTGTTGACAAGAGCAACAGCTGTTCAGGGAAGCGAGGAAAAGACATGTACCTAGTGCAGGGAAGAAAAAGCATTCATGGAGAGAAGCACATGGAGAACAGAGGAGGTTTCACCATTCTCGGGTAAAGCACACCATCAGGGAGGTGCAGTACCCTCTGAATGGGGTAACCAGGAGTTTCTAGGCAGCTCTCTAACAACTCTTAGCCTGCCTCCATTCCAGGAGCGGGAACACTAGCCCCAGTTTTTCTCTGGGATGTGGGCACGGGGTGTTTCAGTGGCTGCCCATGTCCAGGGCAGAGCCAGGATGCCGGCACTGGAACTTCTCTTGTGCAGCACCACTTCCACACCCCCCTGCACTCATCCCCATCCCAATTACAGCTCCTCAAAGGAGAAGGGAGGAGGAAGGTCAGTGTGCTCCACTGCAGACTGAAAATAAAGATTAAAAAAACATGCAAAATTGTCTATTAGTGCATGAAAGACAAACACTGTTTGCCTCACTTTCCAGCAACTCACTACCTTAATGGCAGAAGATAGACAATTAATAGTGTGGCTTCCGTGTTAAATCACGTTGGGGGCTAGGGCTTAAACCCACTTTAAAGAAACTAGGCCAATCATTTTATGAGGCGTGGGAATTGTTAAATTGGGCTACTCCTTCTGCTTTATACAATTGCATGAAGACTGGTATTGTGGAGAGGCTTTAATGAAGGCCTTATATAGCTCTAGGTCAGGACATTTGCATTTGTGAAGATTACATTGAAAACACAAGAAATGAAACAGCATGAACAAACAGCAGTGTTTTCATCTTAAAAAAAAAAAAACACACAACACATTCCATCCGTGGGAATATGGTACGAGGGACTGGGAAACAATGGTTTCTATTTCCAGCTCTGCTGTCAACTTACAGGAGTCTGACCTTAAGCAAATCATTTTACTCTGGAACTTCATTTATCTGCCTCGGGTGTGTAGAGGCTCATTAGTACTCTTACTAATGAGCTTCATATAATCATATGCAAAGCATAGCATTTTAGTAGATTTTGGAAGAGTAGGATTTGTAAAGCCCTTTGAAATTCATGATGATGTAGATATGTAAAAATCTGCCTCTTGCTTGCTCTCTCTCACACACACTCTCTCTAGGTGATAAAGATAAATTCCATTTAAAAATTTCAATTCCCAAGCACAAACAGTGTAAACCCAAAGTCCAGTTCTTGAAGTTTTATTACTTCTTTGAAATATCAGCACTAACACTCACACTCAAAAGAAACATGAACAGCAGCAGGGTACTGGAGCAGTTGATCCTGAGCAAGCAATAAAAGCCTATACAAAGCTGAACTTTGGATTACATGCCATGTTGAGTTATTGAATTTGACAGGTTAATTTGTTCATTTCTTTGACCTGATTTATACACTCACTGTATACTTGCAGGACTCCTCCTCTTCAGGTGTTGCTTTTATACTTCTTACCTTGTTGTAGCTTCAGTAGTACAGAGGCAGTCACCTGCTCTGAGTGCACAATTGCAAACCTGTCTTTTACTAAGCTAATTGGTATAGGTGGAAAAAAGTCTAGTTGTCATGCCTACAGCCCAAAAGCAGAGAATGACCCTGTTCCCAAAGGAGTGTCTTAATTTTTTGCAGTGATAACAGTTGGTTTAATAAAATATTATAGCTTTACCTACAAGTCTCATCCATCTTTCATCCTTTTGTGACAAAATACCAGGATAAAAGCTCTGACTTAGCCTCCTCACTGGCAGTGAGAGGTGTACAGGTTTTGACTGGGATATTTGCTTCACAGCAGGTCATATGGTGCTGTGTTTTGGATTTGTGACCAAAACAGTGTTGAGAGCACACTAATGTTTTGATTACTGCTGAGCGGTGTTTATACAGCATCAGGAGCTTTTCTGCCCCTCAGGCTGCCCTGCCCATGAGTGAGCCAGGGCTGTATCAGAAGCTGGGAGGGGACACAGCCAGGACATCTGACTCCAACTCACCAAAGGGACATCCCACACCTTATGGTGTTGTGCCTCCAACACGTGGGCACCAAGGAGAACCATTTGCCAGCTCCAGCTCCAGTCTCACAGGCAGAGGTGAGCCCTCACTTCTCAGGGAGACATGTGCTCACACTTAAAATGGAATACTTTCCTGGAGAAGAAAGAAAAGATTTTCTGTAGGAAAAGTGGCCAGAGCAGTCCTGTATGAGGCCTCAAGGCTCTGGTGAGCCACAGTCTTCTTGCAAGAGTATCCCAGCTATTTGAGAGTGAGGAATAATGTTGGAAGTTAATTGCAGTGGTGGAGAAATTGTCTTGGTTTGTTTGGTGCAAGCTTTATGCACACTAAGTATTTGCTTGGTTGGAGATTTTGGGTGTTAAAAGTAAAGGGAAATAATATTTTTGAGTGATAGAGGAGGCAAAGGTCCCCTTGGCAACTGAGGTTTTGCCAGGGCAAGGATGCAGCAGAAAGACCACCGCTTTATAAGAGATCAATTCAGATTTTTATCACTGATCAGTTTTGTACCATTTGTTTTTTCATTGAACCTAATTGCATTACTTTGCATTTATCCTTGGGTAAGGAAATTCTAAAAAAATTATAAGATTCGATTTAAGAGAAATTAGGTCAGGCAAGGAGGTTGGAAGGCTTTAATTATAGCCTTGTCTTACCAACTGACTAGTTTTGTTCACCTTCTGCACTTGCTGTAACCTCTCAGAAACACAAGGAAGGCCCTCCACACCCTTCTGCAGCCAGTCAAAAAACCTCACCTCCCTGCACATCCCCACAAGGCTCTCAGGATTTCACCATATCAGGAGCAGATCTCAAACCACCACCCAGATCCAGCAGGCTTCAGTGCTCCTTGAGCCAGCATCTCTTTGCCTTGATGGGCCAAACAATCTCCAGCACAACCCCCTCACCATGCAATCTGGGAGAAGGTGACTGCAGCACAGCAGCCAGCTTCTTTTACCCATCACCTTCCTCCCTATGCTGCTGCTCTTCCACCCCCAAGCTGCAGGGCTTGTCTGTCTTAATGGGATCCCAAAGTGGGATCAAACCTGTGAGCAGACATTGAGGGGGTCCAGGTTAAAAATAACTCTTAAAAAAAAAAAGAAAAGTGTATGGGAAGAGTCACTGAGGCCATTCAACCCCTGGCAGAGGCGGCAATCGGATGCCCGCTCCCTGGAGAAGTCAGGGCTGGTCCATTCACACCACTTTCTGATGTCCTCTGTCCTGCAAAAGCGGGCACCAGTGCTTGGAAACCTTGGATGGATCGGTGTCAAGCCCTCCTTGGTGGAGACAGGTCTTTCACTAAGGGCAGGGCATTCTGTTCAGAGGAACAGTCTTCAGGGAAACAAGATTTTCCCCCAACCACATGCTGGCAGCTTGCCACCATGTCCCTCCCCAAAACAACACATTATTGAACTCCCCACCAACACCAGAACCCACAAGATGCTGTGTGACCCACACGGGGACAGCACTGGAGCAGTCACCTGGACCACTGCCAAGGGAACCAGAGAATCCCAAGCGTCCAGCACCCTAGAGAGAAGGTGCTGCTGGCACCCAGCACCTCAGCAGCCTTTCCCAGAGAGGGAGAGGGGACACGGCAGAGCCCCTGCATCCCCTCCTCTGCCCAATACTGAGCTACCCCTGCTGTCTGTGACTTCTCCTGGGAGAGGACTCCCTTACTACATCCATGCCACAAAGGTGACAGCTGATGTATAATGAAATGTCAAGAAGGCATTTAAGGTTTCTCAAGCCCCCAGGATGGCTGTGCCAGTGCCACTCCTAATGCTGTAAACTGGATGTGACCGGAATGGAGAGGAGATCACAGCTTCCCTTTACCCAATGCAGAAAAACATCTCTTTCCTTCCAGACAGGAATGAACCAGTGTGGGGTAGGGCCATCAAAAATCCCCGCACTGCTTGCAATTACCAGCACAGTTGTGTTGCCTGCTTCTGGAGCCAGGACTGACATTGGGGTGTTTCCTAACTCTCAGGCCCAGACAACTAGCAGGCCCACCCACTCCTTCCTTAAGGGAGGGCTTGTTCCCTGCTGGGTGCATGAGCTGGCTCTACATGCATTTACATGTCTTCTGATAGCACCCAGAGAGTCACTCTTCCAAAATCCCTGCACTAGAGACACTGGGAGTCTACTGTGATGTTGTGATGATTAACACCGAACTCAATCCCCATCATGCAGACCTCTATTCCTGTGCCTGCCTCAGGAATCTGCAGACAGCTCCAGGCTGGGCTGAGTGTGATGATGAGCTTTCCCTTGCAGAACTAACAGGGTGTTTTCGCACTTTGGCCCTCTCCATGCTCTCATAGGCACATTTGCATGGACAGCTTTGCAAGTGGGGTCACAAGAGAGCACCTTGGGGTCTAAGAGCATCCTCCTGGTGCCAGCATCCCAGACAAGCTTCTGCATAGACACAGGAAGTGCTTTGCTGCTCCTCTGAGAGTAGGAAAGGGGAAGACAAGAGAAGGTTTTAAGAAAAAGTATCTGCTTTCCCCACTGCTGAAGATCTCTTTCACTTGCACCACTCTGTCTCCCCCTCCAAAACAAGGTTTAGCTCACCTTCAGAAGGCAAATAAAAGCAACAAGGAAAGTGTGGAATGGGAGCATAGCAGCAGGGAGAGCCAGGGCCCCGGCCTGGCAGGGCAGAAGAGAGCAAGCCGAGCCATGCCACCAAGAGCTCCCAGGTTCCCATCACCTCCCACCCGCTTCCATCGGAGCAGGCGCGCCGCTCGCTCTGCCGTGGTGCCAAGGCCTGTCCCCCCACGCCTGCCCCTCCTGCTCCTCGCCCATCCCGGCGCACAGCGTGCCAGGGCACACAGGCACTGGGCTGCCGCCAAACACGGATTTTTTTGAACAAATTCATCCATCTTCTGCTCAGCAGCCCAATCTCCACTTCTGCAGCTAAATGATCAGTCTCACAGCCCAGCCTCACCCCAACCAGCATGAGGCACCTGCGGAAAAGGGCACCGCACACTGAGGCTCCAGAGTTGCTTTCAAGGCCATTGTGCATCATACAATCAAAATGACCAGGTATTTCCAAATCTGTTTAGTAGGGCCCTCTTTTCTAGTTAGCATGTGTTGTGAAGGAAAAGCAAAAGGCCATCTTCAGCACAACTGGAGAACACTGAACACATTGTGAGAGTGCTGCAGTTGTGACCTCTGCAAGAGCCAAGCAGGAATTCCTCCCCGCCACCACGGGTACTGCCAAGGTGCTGTTGAGATATGCACCAAAAGAGGCTTAGTGGTGCTAGAAATGGGGTACAAGGAAGGCTACAAGAGCTGCAGGGTCTCTCCACACTGCTTTTCCTCTAAGGCACCTCCACTTGGAATGAAGTTGCTAACTGGGCTGACAGACTTGGAAGCTGAACTTCTTTTTAGAAAGAGAGTAGGCCTAACACAAACTTCCCCACTGCTTTCTGATAAGGACGTGACAGTCAGGAACCACACCTAAAGCTCTTCCCGGGCTTGTTGCAGTCTGCAAGGTCTCTGCCAGCCTTGGCAGAGGAAGATGTTTTTGGGCAGAGGGGCTGTGCCATCACCTCCACAGCAGCACACAGGGATGTCCATGGCAACAGCAGCCTCCCATCTCCTGGGGTACAGCTGGGGTACCACAGGGAGAGCTGGGCTCCACGCTCGCTCTCAGGCACGTATCTCTGCAGAGAGAGTGATTTTCACATGGACATCTTGAGAGTCTGCGGAGATTTATTGTTGAGTCAACAACACATTATGCAAGAGGCCCTGTGAGATGTAGCAGGAGCTGGCAGCTCCCATGGCACTGCAGAAGGAAACCCAGGAAGCTGTGTCCCCCACTCTGAGATATCACAGCATTTCCATACCTTATTTTATGCACCTGATGTGTTTTGAAGGGACAAGCCACCAACGTACATCCTGGTGATCCAAGATGTTATCACTTTGTTAAGAGAAAGACTGAAGATTGGCAGATATGGACATGTAGGGAAAATCTTGCTTTAAAAAAAAAAAAGAAAAGGTGGGGGGGATAAAGTACAACTTTCTGTGGGAAACAGTCTCCCCACAGGAAGAAGCAGAGGTTTCTTTTAAGTGGGTTTATTTTTTTTTTAGCATTACAAGAATTTTGTTTTAAAGGAATGGTGTTTCACCTGCAAAACCAGAGTTCATTTTATCTCCTCCCACTCCTCATTAATCAACCTCAAAGAACGTTTTTACAATAAAGAGATACAATATTAGTTAAACTAATGACTTACACAGACAGAATCATTGCCGCAATCTTGCTGAATGCTTGGAGCAAGCAGACAGGTCCTGAGAACTGACAGTGCTGGCTGGGGGGAATGAGGCTCTCGAACAAAGGTTGCTCTGCAGAAGGCTCCCTAGTACCAGCAAAAAACCCTGGCCTCACCAGCCTCCATCAACTGCATCGATGAGGCACAGGGCCTAGGCCACAAATACATGGCACAGCAAAGAAAACACTTCTGGGTAAACACAGACAGAAGTTGGAAATCTTCATGGTCCAGTTTTGGGAAAGAAAGGGCAACACTGTGGAAATTGCTGGCCCCTGTGCTGAGGCAGGATGGCTATTCTGGACAAAGCCCTATGTGTGGGGTGGGCAGGAGGGTGAGCTGCAGGCTGTTGATGCCTTAGGTTTTAACTCTTATATTTTTCAAATTCTGTATTCTCTGTATTCCTAGTGTGTAACTCTGAACTGCTTTGCAGCCTGTTAGCTGCTGTTCTCTCATGCTCAGACATAACAAAGCCTCTCCAGGCTTGCTCTTCAAGGACACCCAGACCATCCTAGGCCCAAAATGTGTAAACCAGCATCTTGAGGAGGGGGACAGGCTGAGGGGAAATTACACCATTAGCTAAAGTTTAATTGGTGAATTTATGCTGATATGCAAATGAACCAAACCTATAACAGTGTGAAGAACTCGTGACTTGTCGTCCATCTTGGGTGTAGCCTCAGGGTGTGCCTCTGAAGGCCTTTCAAATAAATATCCACCTTTATTCCCTTACCCCTGTCTAGTCTCTGTTTCCAGGTTGGCCTTTTTAGGCATCACTGTGCCAGCCTTCAGCATGGGTGAACAGAGAGGCACAGGGGCTGCAGGACTGCAGAAGTGCTGGGCCCTGCACATGAGGGAGAGAAGCAGGCACTTGACATTTCAGCACTGGGTTATGACCAGAGGAATTGGAAAAGGAGACTAAGGTGGTAAAATAGATTCATTCCAGGTTCATCAGCAAGGTTTGTCTGTTTCTAGGTTTGACCTCTTTTCCTTCCTCTTCTAGTCTCCTAAGTTTCAATTTGCCTTTTCCACAGCCAGCACTTTAGTAGCAACCAACACAAAAGGAAACATGTTGGTGGTGCTACGAAAGAAAGCTGGTAGGATTTGCACAAGCTAGAAAATGGTCAGGGGTGAAGATGGATGCAGTGGTGGGGCTGGAAATGGATTCAGCTCTGGGAACAGCAACACAGAGCACAGTGCAGTGTGGTGAGGGACACTGAATGCCGTAACAACTTGGTAAGCCTAAGCTCCATAGGGGTGGAACACTCAGAGGCACCAGGAGAGGCAGGATCTGACTGCCCATGCACAGAAACAATGCTCCAAGTAGGAGCCTGAGCAGAAAATGGGGAAAAGGCCGGGTTGGATGGGGCTTTGAGGAACTTGGTCTAGTGGAAGTTGTTCTTTGCTATAGCACAGGGGCTGGAACTAGATGATCTTTAAAGTCCCTTCCAACCCAAACCATTCCATGATTCTATGGTAAACAAGTACCAGAGCCAGATATGGTGGACTGAATACAATAAGATAAAGTCTCTTGGGAGCTGCTCAAGTAAAGAGTCAACAAAGAGTCATCAGCACTAGTCTTGAGCAAAAAACAGGTCTCAAAATGAAGTTTGTCAGCAAAGGGAAGGAGACAGTTGCAAAGTGTATCCCACCAAAGGAATAGGGACAACAGCAGAGAAAAGAAACCAAAACCACTGTCAAAGCAAGAAATGAAAGGGATGGGGGAAGCTGGACAGACAGAGGACGTAAAGTGCATAAAAGCAAACAGAGAAGGCAGAGAAAAAATAAAATAAATTGACCAACGCTCTCCAGTGTCCAAAAAAGGCAGGTATGAAGTAGGCTGTGAAAGAACAAGGCAACAGGGACATGGTGGCACAGGACAAGGCCAGAGGCTTGCAGTAGGACCATAAAGGCTCACAGGAAAGGACAGGAAGGATGATCCATAGTATCATCACACAATACAAGTGGATGGAGAAGCAGGAGCAGGAAAACATGAGAGAATGGCCAAGGCAAGCCAGAAGCAAAGCTAATGGTTTTAACAAAGGCACAGAAGAGTCCCTACTGGTACGGCAACACTAATTAAGAGGATGTGGCACCAAGATATGATGGCAGCAAATAATTAAAGGCTGTTAAGGGGAAGTAATTTAAGGTTAATAAGAGACAGTAATTTATCAGGAGCCAACAAGAATAAAGAGTTCAGGAGCAGTAAATTCAACAATGGAGTAAAAATAAACAGGCAGAGCAAGAACCAGAGCCACCAGCATGATAACAAGGACAACGCCACAGCATAAACTCTGTACACAAATGGCGAGTGGCTGATGGAGTCCCAGATGGAGCTGTCAGGCCTCCTCCCTCTCCTTATTCAAATCTTCCCTGAATACCCATCTGCGCCAGGAGGCCTTTGGGAAGATATCAAGCCAGTGATCAGGGAAGACGCATCTTTTTGAAGTAGAGCCCCTATTGCACTTGTCAATGCACCCAGCATCTCAAACAACAGCTCTAGGGGCAGAGATTGTTGGGGGGGGATGGACATAAGGTTGGGAGAGGGCGGCAGCCACCAGTAGGTCCCTGAAGGAAGTGCCATTGCTGGGCTTGCAGAGCACAGGCAGCATGAGGAAGGGGCAGGAGGGCTTCATAGTTGCAGCCCCAGCTAAGGAGCGACAACCAAGCTCTTGCCTGGGGAGCAAAGGACCGTCCTTCCATGGGAGCGGGGAAACAGGAGTCCAGGCATCAATCTGGGAGCCAGAAGGCAAGAGGAGCAGGCTGCCTTCCCCACAGCTCTTGCTGCATCTTTACAGCACCTTCCTGGAAAACACATGAAGATGATTAGCCATGTTCCTGGTGCTCCTGCTCCATCCAGCTCAAACAGGAGGTGACTGCTATTGTCCCTGCAGCAAGGATACTTCTCACTCGCTCATGCCCAGTGTCCAAAGCCAGCCAGCCAGAAGTGCACACCCATCCCACTGCTCTCCACATCCAAGCTTGAAAATCCCAGTCCTGAGCTCAGACTGCTTCAAAGGGAGCGAGTAGCCAGGGACCGCACGCCGGTGGTCAGGTTTGCTCCAGCGCTCCCTCCCATCAGCTGTCCCCAGGCCCAGCCACTGTCACCGCAGCCCAGCCTGCTCTTCCAGCTGGGGACGCGATGCATGGAAAGGAAGGGCTGCCCTGGAATCGGGAGACGCACCTTGAGACATGGATACAGAGAGCGTGGGAAAGAGGCTAACGACACTCATGTTCATCAGAAGGCAGATAAAACCACTGCAATAATAAAATTTCATTATGACAGCTAAGGAAGAAGAAACAAAAATTCATTGTTTACTGTGTCTATAATAAAGTACAAAGGTACCTGCCTTTGCACTACTGGTTGCACAGACAGGTTTCAGCCCTGGGTGAGGACTAGAACTTGCTGGTGCATTGTATGTTGGTTTCCAGGTGGCAGATCAACCGTTTGCAGTGTTAACTCAACACTCTGTGCCACAAGGTACATGCAAAACACCTTTCCTGGGGTCCTCCTCCTTAAGGAAACAGAGAGCAGAGATGACAGGACTTACTAGTTCACACAGACGTTGAGATTTATGGATTTATCAATAAACAGGGAGGACATTAGGGTCCTCACCAACAGCCAAGGAATGTGCTTCATCCTCATTAGGCATGGGAGAGTCTACATTGGCATTCATTCTCAGGACAGAAAATCATTAGAAACTTGACTTTTATTCCTCATAGTGCTTTTGTTTTCACTAGTGCACTCAATTTGCAAATTCAAGAGAATAGCATGGGAAAAGTTTCTATTTTTAACAAAAGAAGGTAAAAACTTCTGAAGTAATGAATTACTCCTGGATAAAAAGATTCATCTTCTTGAAAGAGTTTTTCTGCCTTGTGTACTCCCACACAATACATTTTACATACTTACATTTTGCATGCATATATATACATACAATTCTCCTACAGAGTACAAAAATAAATTGATCCATATTATAAACTTACTCTACATATGCATGTTTTTTATTCACAGACATGTGTGAGAAAGTTTGAGAAAATGAATAACCATACCAGCCTGAGACTAGAGCTAGGGGCTAGAATAGAAGTGGATAAAAGCTGTGTAAAAATTAAAAAAAATTAAAGCACTAAAGCATCCTGTCCTATCTGCTAATTTTTAAAGATTTTCTTTTTGCCTCTCATGTTTATTTTTGTTAAGAGAAGTCCATCCATCTCAAGCACCAGAGCAGCTGACCCAGTGGCATGGTTACGTCCTGATGTGTCATCCATGTTCTGAACTGAATCTCCACACCTCTATCCCAGTAGGAACACTTATTTCATAAAGCTCCATCAGAGCATTCATGGTGATGTCTTAAGTGCCATTAAAAGCTCAGACCACCAAGAGAAATGCTTATTCCTCAGTTTGACTCATCTCTCCTTTTTATTTTTTAAAAAAGCCGTTAATGACTAAGCGTGTTTAATGACCAGCTTTTTAAAATGTTTTTATATGATTTTGCCTCACTTAAAAAAGGTTTTCCTAGTTTTGCCTCAAATCTTCACAAAATGCAGTGAGTCTAGAGACATGGGTCTAGCTCAGAGCTCCCTTCCATCACAGCATACTCAGTTTGTTCTGGTGCATTCTTTCCTAGTCTGGGTCTGCTTTTTCTCTTCCTGTTCCAGCAATCAGGGCTTAGAAAGATTAAACTTTTCAGGTGAAAAAGCTCATTTTGAGGCTTTGCCCAATGGCTGCTCCAAACAGCCTGGCAATTCTAGCAGTGAGCAAAAGCTGTATCCCAGGCAGGGTCTCCAAAGTGAGCACGCAAAACACATGAACTCAACATGAACGACCAACAGAAGGATCATGAATGACCGATAGATCAGTCATTGCTCATTGTGTTATTTGGCAAATTTAGAAAGAGCAGGCATCTAGAAGGGTAACTGCAAGCCTGCACAGCCTTTGGATGGAGCTCCTGTGGTTCTTTGAGTATCTTCAGATGAGCTTCTTTCCTTCTCCCTGCTCCTGGTTTCTTATCTAGCCAATGGGACTAAGTGATTACTCCTGGCTTTTGAAGCCACGAGGAAATCTAATGACGAATAATGATAATAGCACGCTGCTATCTTGATGGTTTTTCTCAAACTGCTCCTAAAACACTTCCCATCAAAATGAACGTGGGCTGTCACTGGTGACCCAGTTCTTACTCCCACACAGTACATCCAGCTGCAGCACAGCACAGAGGACATAGGCAGCACCGTAAGCACCTCTTGGGATTTTTCATCACTGTGACCTCAAACTTCCAATTCTTCTTACAGAAATGCCAAACTTACTGGCATCCCTTAACTGGGCTGTTTCTAGTGGAGTGAAAGTCCTTGGGCAAGAACCTGTGTTCTGCCTGTGGGTAAACAACAAGATGTATGTGCTCAGCTCTTCAGGGTTTATTGGCTAGCCAGGAATAGCAGTGTTTATGGAGTCCCTGTCCTTTTTTTTATGGCTAGCCTAGGTCTGAAGCTTATGAGGCAGTTCTGGGCCTTCCCACAAAAGCCTCAAGATGGGCTGAAGGCTATCCTAAGGAGCCATGGACTGAAATGACCTGAGTTCTACCTCTCTCCCAGGCTGAGCCAGTGGAAAAAGCTCAGCAATGCTGAAGAGATCTTTTATTTGGGGCCAACACACATCATTTGATACCATGACCTACCTTAGAAACAAATGGTACGCACTGTGGTACCAAAAGGTCACCTGTGTGACCAAGACCATCTGAACAGAACTACAAGCTTTCACTAAGCATATGCAAAAGCATCTCTGCACTGTATCCACAAGACTGTTCACTTAGACTCAGTCCGCCTTGCAGCCCAGACACATCCACAGAAGAAATGTGCAACTTCTTTCAATTGCCTGCTCCCCTTCTAAATCTAAAGCACCACCTTAGTCATCTCTCCCTCAGGCTCTCTGACTAGCAAAGGGGAAGGGAAAAATTTCACCAGAAACTAAGGGGAAAAACACGTGTGAAGTATAGGTTGGTTAGTCCAGCAACCACTTTCTCAAAACAGCCTAGATCACATTTTCAGAGCTAAGAGTAAGGAGTACCAGGTAAAACAAAGACTTACTGAGACAGCCTTGATTGCAAAAGCTGAAAACAGATAGACACTAAGAAAACACAGCCCAGAATATTTTACTCTTCTTCAGCAAGACTGAGATAGGTGCCTGAAGAAGAAACCAGCCTCTAAATTCCACTGTTACAAAAGAGACCACCTCAGATATAGGACTTCTGCAGTAATGTGGTTCCCAGTTTCATTAGTGCTGCCTTGAGATCTTTTGCTATCAGCAATCAGATCTAAAGAAACACTGTAAGACTAAACACTGGTCCACTAGCCAACAACAGCCGGGAAATTTTGCCAGGAAAAGAGCTGACCATACAGGCTTTGTGT
The DNA here is from genome assembly GCA_013400235.1 of Oriolus oriolus. Lineage (NCBI taxonomy): Eukaryota > Metazoa > Chordata > Aves > Passeriformes > Corvidae > Oriolus > Oriolus oriolus. The sequence continues at coordinate 718,616 of VXBT01009153.1, forward strand.
ACAGATGAGCATTCCTTCCCAAGCCATCAGTATCTCAGGCCAAGAATATCACTAAACACCCAAGAAAAGTAATAGGTAACAATAGAAGGATTTGAATGCGTTGAAATACCAGGTCAGTTTTTGGCAGATACTTAGTTGCAGGAACCTGTTCTTTATCTTTACACGTTCACTGCACTTCAATCATCCTCAGCTCTTCCCTTACACAGGAGAGCATATGTATTTTTAAAAGAAAGGCGAGCAAACTGTCAGGTAAGAAGAACAAGCAGTTCACGTCATATCTTCACAGTCAGCTCTACCACACCCAACCTCTCTAAGAACCTACTTCCTGGCTATGCTTTTGTTTTCTGATAAAAATATAAAATGAGCAACAAATGTGGGAAATGTACATTTTCCATCTCCAGAAGCAGAACACATTTCTTGTAAACCATGGATTGCCACCTTCCACAACTCCAGCCAGATGAGTAGCCCACAAAAATCAAAAAGCAACCCTTTACTGAGGTTTGGCTTACTTATACAAACAAATCAGAAACATCCTGGGAACAAAGCACCATGTGTCTTAATATTCCTACTCTGACCCGAGCCAGAGTCTCTTCTGTCTCTATTGCAACCAGAGATATAAGTGGTGAGCCTACATCCACATCAATAAAATCTATTCAGCGCTTCCCAAGAACCATAAGTTATCTGGGAAACACTATTAGCCTGATAAATATTTAGTGTTGCTTGGCCTTCAGTAAAAAGGAGTTGTTCCTAATAGCTAGTTAAATTGGGTCAGATATGCCAGACTTTCCCAAGATCATAGGAGAGAAAAATGAGTCAGTTAGAGCGGGGATGCTCTCTCGTGAAATTACCTACTGAACTTTCCAGACAATGAAATTACACTCCAGGCAGATGAAGTTAGCTTCAAACACTTCAGCCTCCCCCTAGGAATTTTCTAACTTGGAGTGCCAGGAGTGCCCCTTCCAGAATGGCACAAGTGCCACAGAAAGCACCACACTGCTTGCTAAATGCCCCTCGCCTACTTTGTGCTCAAGCACTGGCTGAGCACATGCCAGTGTTCTGCCAACCCTACAAGCCCAGGGTACTTAATCCCTATGTGAAGTGACTAAGTCAATGCCACCCAGAAAGGAGTGGATCAGGCTGATCTGATTCTGGTATCAGAATATCTTATCAGCAACTCTTTTTCCTGTGTAATCACCTGTTATAAAGAAAATGAAAATTACCTGGAAACAGTACTATCAGGCTCCTAGTACAAACAAAAAATAGACACCCAAGGCAGGGTCACTTGCAGTGAGAGGTGCAGATGACTGCATCTTCAACACAATCTAGACACAATTAGCTGTTCTCATAAAGAGGTGCCATTTCATCTTTGCATATCATAATGAGAAATTCAGTTCCATTTCCTGTTCCCTGCTGTGTTCTTGGTACCTTCAATAGCTTGCAGCTCTCATGCTGGAAGAGAGAGTGAGTTCATCCCCTCTCAGGTTCTCTGCCCTGTCATGGCTCTGCAGGACTGTCCTAGTTTACTCTGCTGCTCCCTGCAAGGAAGCTCCTCCACTCCTCTGGGCCTCTTCCAATCCCCACACTTTCACCCTCACCACAAGCAGCAGTAAGGCAGGGTGGACAGCAGGTTCACACAGTAACACAAAAGCCCTCTTGCTTTTCTTCCTTTCCTTTCCTACAGATCCTAATGCCACATCCACTTTTATCTCAACTATTGCCAACTCTCCGGCTCCATGCTCAGCTGGGACAGGCTGTGATGACAGCCTTTCCCCCTGAAGGATCACTGGCAGCTCAGAACCATCTCATCACCATCTGTGAAGCGACAACAGCCCATCCCCCTGTGTATGGCCCTATATCCTAACACAGACTGCCACCTGTGCTCGGGTGACACTTGTGCCTGAGCTGCCAGAACTGAGGACCAAGGCAAGGAAGTCACGGGGAGAACACAACATTGTCAGAACTGCTATCATTCCTTTGAGTATGCAGGGACAAGTGCTCAGGTTCCAACCTGGTGACTGCCAACTCAGTTTGGGGCACACCTGCTAAATTCACAGGCAATACAACTGCACGGTGCATGACCCAGAACACCGGCATCAAACAAGAGAAAGCACAAACAGCAAGATGGCAAGACTTCATTTCACCTTAGCAAATGGCTTTTCAGCCTCACAGTATTACCATGCTAAATCAAGTTTCACCTCAAGCTTGACTTCTTCGTCGTTATTAGCATCACACACAGTAACCACCAAAATTTAATCAGCATGTTTATTCAAACACAAGTTACACATAACCCTTCAAGAAATACATTGCAACTAAGCCTTCGCGTATCAGATTTTTTCATTTAGCTTGTCTACAAGACATACTTTGCCAGAACAGCACAATCAGACTAATTAAATGGTTACAACAGAGAACTGCATGTGATGAAAAAACAGTTTAAGACCAAAGACCATACAGAGAACGTATTACTGGATTACAGCCCAGCATGGATCATTCAGAAAGTGATAGGAGGAAGTTTTTTCCAACAGAACACAAGTATACAGCATCATTAGTATACATTTTCCATTAATAATTATTAAAAAATAGAAAAACTGTTAACTTCAAATATTACTTTGCTAGCCACTATACCTATAAGGTAAAACCATAAATGGACTAACTCTGCTTAGGAGGTGGAAAAGATTAAGTCTCTAGAATTAACTAGAGCCCAATTCATCAAGCTACTTATTCATGTGCTTAAACCCCACCAACACTAGTAAGGCTTACACATGTTGAAGTATTATAATCAACACTGAGAGATTTCAGCATGCATTGACAGTGAAGTGCATGCCAAACACTTGCACTGAATCAGGATCATATCCCTTAAAGTACAAGTTACATACGTACTATAAAAATCATGATCCTCCTCTCTCAATCTATTGTTCTATCAAAAGAAAAACCCCTACTGGGTATGAGAAAAACCGACAAGTCCCCTGAAGCTTTTCATGTTTTATTAACAACTCCTAAAGCATGCACAAATCAGTGCCAGGGACAATCTATCTGAACTCTACTTTCCATCTTCGGTCTTTCAGAACAACAGAATTTACCCGATTTGCACCAGTATAGTATTAAAACTCTGTATGCAATTAGCAAGTTCAAGATCAAGGAACTTGTTTCTTCAGATTCTTCCCCAAGTGATCAATAGATTCTTAGAACTATACAGCTGTACAATAATGTCAGTGACTATATACAATCCTGCACAAGATACTGGAACAAAGCCACAAAGTTACATAAATAAACGTTCAACTTCAAAAATATTTCATTTCTCTTGCACTTAAGTGTTACTAAAAACACAACAATCTCTGCAATTTTGACCTGCATCACCTCTCCCTGAAATTAAAAAAAAAAAAAATTCCCATGGAATTGCCCTTGTCTAGAAATATCTGTATGGCTGTTTAAATAAAATCAGTCTCACCATAGCTGTGAACTACAGGTAGCCAGGAAAATGTTCCACATATTTGGGAATGAAGCATTCCCTTTTGGCTGGAGGAATTTGATTGCTGAGTTTGGGGTTTTTTTTTACTCTTATGTAACCCACTATATAATAGTGAACAAAATACTTTTGTTTCATAGAAACAACTAACATTTGCCTACACCAGGCAAATGCTCTATTTACAGATTCATTAGGACTGCCTGACTGACAGTGAGTGTAAGTTGCTGAACTCCAAGAAACATGGAGCCTAAAACGGCGACACTCTCTGCTGAATCGCCTTCCCTTTGAGGATACGTCTTATCTGGTGAAGAGAAAAAGACAAGAACGTGATATTCATCATCTTGAAATGAGCCACAATCTGAAAAAAACCCACCCTAGACCCAGTTCTGCATTCATTTACCCAAGCCTAGGTCCGGTGTTCAATTACACCAGAACTGATTCCATTTTACAGCACTTGAACCAATGAAAGGCAACAGTCAGCAACTCAGCTGCGCTTAAGTTACTAGTCTTAGGTCAAGAGTCATTTTTTTTATCAAGTACTTGTATAGCTCTTAGGAAAAAGGGATTTTCTTCATCTGTTACGCAGGCCTAAGAACTGTCATTACTAATTATGACAAGAGCAATAAAAGCATGAACTCAGGCCATACTGAGATGAGCAAGAGAATAAGGAGTATTGCCTCCAATACACTGCAAAGTTACAAAGACAAAGCCTATCTCGACAGGAAAAAGCTTTTGAGATGGAAAAAATAAAAGCTGCATGTGAAACCTAAAATTTCAGGTCGGCATACTCTGCCTGATCTTGACGTTGAAGCTAAAGATCTAAAGAATAAAATGGTATTTGCTAAATCATTTCCTTCAAAGCTGCAACTAAAAACCCAAAAGAAACTTCTGGAGTGAAATACAGCTTTTGCGTGAATAGAGACAGATGGAAGAAGAGGGCTGGTAGGAATTTTTTTACCTGTTCCCCTACAAGGCCATCAGGAACCAGATGAACTGGCTGCTCATTCTCCAAGTTCCTGGCACTTGGATCGGCTCCCTTGCGCATGAGCAGGCGCACAGCATCCAGCTGGCTCACGCGGTACTGCAGGCTGGCAGCCACGTGCAGGGCTGTGTTGCCGTTGTAAGCCTGGGGATGACAAGGCAACTCCATGAAGGAAAAGTAGAGGCATGAGCCTGTCTCTGTCTGCATTATGAAAAAATCACCATACCTTTGCATTAACAAAAGAGAGACAGTTGGGCAGCTCCAAAAAGAGACGGATGAGCTCCAGGTTTGCTTCTTCTGCTGCCAAATGTAAAGCGGAGCGACCACTTTTGCGATCCTATCAAAAAAGAAACTGTTTAGTCTTCCCTGCAGGTGCTTCACCTATCCAGGGGGAACATGCAGACAAATAAAAAGAGAAAGCAAACTAACTGCAGAGTGTTGAGCAAACATACTTGCACTACAATTCATCAAAAGTGAATCTGCATATATGTATCTCTTAATATCAACATCTAATGAACAACGGAACTCTGATCACATCTGCAGGTAAGCTTACATAAGGTAACATTTGATATTTTGGCGAAGTAATGGCCTGGCACGGCACAGACCTGAACTGCACAGGTAAGCAGTTTTTAATTAAAATTTGCAGTTCAAGAAGAAGGCGTCATCAGCATCCTACTACTATGGGTACGTCAGAGTGCTCCAAACATACTCTTACTTTTACAACGCTACTCACTGCAGGCAGCGCAGCATCATTCTTAGTCTAGAAATTAAGACTGTCACCTCCCTCTTTCCCCAAGGTTCATTTGCATTGGTAATACCTTGCTCTGAATAAATGCAACATTCTCATCACATCTGGGTAAATTAAGCTTCAGGGAAGCTTCCCAATTAGTCTACTTCCTTTGTAATAAAGCTGAAACGCAGCGTGGGAGAAAGGGACATATTCTGCTTCCACATCTCTCTGGATCTGGCACTTCAGACTATGGCATTTTACTTACTTTCGCTTCAACAGAGGCTCCCATTTGTATCAGGATCTTGATGGTTTCTACCAGGCTCTTGTTTCTCAGCAGAAGCTCCTGCACCTCAGGGGAGTGAGGTGGCTGACAGTTCTGCAGCTCATGCAGCACAGCATTATGGGCCAGAACCGCACAGTGCAACGCTGTCAAACCTGAACACCAGAAAAAAAAATAAAAATCACGATGAATGAGCACATGCAATATAGAAGTATTGACTGTCTGCTTGTTTCAGAGGTTGGATAAAGGAGCTTCTATCCCCATTAAGGCTAGGGATGGCTCCATATTTGTAGGCGACAGTGACTGCTCCCACGCAGTAAGATTTGGACTGTCCATCACTGAAGGAGTGAAGCAGCAGCCTACTGTGAGCTCTCAGCCAGCAGAAGATGAAACAATCAACTTCTAATATATTTTTTTACAAAATATACATTAGAAAGAGCTGTTTTATGGAAAAGAGGTCCAAATAAAACAGCTCTCTACTGCCAGATTCTGGCTTCTGTACACACTGACACAACACTGGCACTCCAATGTTTTAAACAATGGCCAATTACAACCCACACTCTCCTTGCCAAACACAGCCATCACATGTAAGAGGGAAGAGGTCCTGACAGACACAGACTAACCACGTTTTCATCAGATATGTCAATTGTACCTGTACATTTCTGTCAGACAAAGAAATATTGTATTTTATTGCACTCCCACCAGTAGCTACAAAACATTGTACTATCCAGTAACTCTGTAAATTATAAATCTTAACTACTCACCATCATAGTTTGTTGCCTCAAGGTCCACATACTGATTGCTTCCCATGGCTCCCTTTTGGATTGCCTACAAAAGTAGGAACAGGTACACATTTAGGTCTTATCCAAACCACATACTGCTTCAAATTTGTTTATTGTCTTACTGCAATAACTGCAATAAAGTTGCAATAAATAACAGCATCTCTGGAAGTGTTCAAGGCCAGTCTGAATGGGCCTCTGAGCAACCTGGTCCAGTTAAAGGTGTCCCTGAACACAGGAGGGGGGTTGGAACTAGAAAATCTTTGAAGTCCTCTCCAATCCAAACAGTTCAATGATCCTGTGATTAAGAGGAGACTTACTGTTTTGGTTTGGTCAACTAGAGGATTACTCCAAAATTACTCAAAAATGTTGATGAGAACCTTTATGAGAAATTCAGTCCCACTTTAAGCCCTGAGACAGACCCACAAGGCTACCCAGGAAGATAAGGGAAGGAGTAGTGTTTCCAGAGTTTCCCAACACAGCTAATACCAAGGGTGAGAGTCAACGGCTGGGGCAGAGCTGTGCCTGCCTGGCTCTTACCTGGAGGACCTGGGCATGCCCCTTCTCAGCGCAGACATGCAGCGGCGTTCTGCCCCAGCAGTCTGTGGTGTTCACTTGAGCCCCCAAGCTAACCAAGTCCTGCACAATGAGATGCTGATTGGCAGCCACAGCAACCTGGAAAGCACTCTGCAAACATCAAGAAGAAAATTTAAGCTATTAGTCATCTGATCTCTAACAGGAAAGAGCAACTAAAACAAATAAAAACCCTAGCTACCTGGTATTATTTAAGCAGTGATTATGAGTACTAGGAAGCCAGGACAAATGAAGCAGAGCACATAGTTTTACCAGCTCAAGGTGATCCCAAGAAGTATTAATAGCTCAAGGTTAATATTAGTATGCAGGCTAAATCTTGGGGTTAATATTAAATAAGCATTTCACCACATCTTTCTCAAGGTTCAGACATGCAGAAGCACTCAGGTGCACAAAGCAGGTGCAAAGACTTTTTCCAGAACCTCACCTGGCCATTGTGCTCTTTAATATCCAGCATGTGCAGGGCAGCCATCTTCCTTGCTAGAACATAGGACAGTGCTCGACGGCCCTGGGCAACAGCGATGTGGAGGAAGCTGCAGGAAAGAGGGGCAACAGAGTTACACCACCAGACATCAACCAGGGCTCAAGACAGCAGAGAACCGAACGTGTGTTCCTGTCTCTGTATAACTGAGACAGGAACATGGGTACTTTCTTACCAGGGCAATTTAAAGCATCTAAATCAGAATGTTTTCCCCCCCATTTAGCCAAGTCTAACAATAAGCACCTGAAATTAGACAATACATCTACTCAAGTGTGCTGGAGTTCTGCATCGCAACCACCAGCAACACCACACCTTTCACCTGATCAGCCAAACCACTGCACTTGTGACATAAACATTGCTATTGAACTGCTTCACTAATAACCCACAGCCTGCCAAAACCTAAACAGAAACATTCCCCGACCTCCCACATAAGAAACACCAAGATAAACGGCACTCACGTGTCTCCATCGGCGTCTTTTGCAAGGAACTGGTCTTGAGAGATGTTAGCCAGTTTGTTCTCCTCCTGCTCCACTTGCCATTGAAAAAATGACTTGCCCAGCTGCGTCGTGCTTCTGGCAATGTTTTGGTCAGGTAGGGAGACATTCAGAGTAGCCAAAGAGACGCTGCGCTCCAGACTACCACAGAGGTTGCTGGAGAGCAAGCTGAAGTTCGGGGCGTGAGGGGCAACCTCGGCCTGCGGGTGGGCACCGCTCAGCAGCTGCAGGGGACTGGAGATGCCATCCGAGCCTTCCGAGTCGTTCAAGAGGGAAGAGAAGCTCTGCGACGGGCAGTACTGCAGCTCATGGCTCTCAAAGGCGCTCTGCTGGTAGGCAGGAGACTGGTCACTGGCAGCAAACGGCCTGTAGTCCAGGGAGGCATCTGAAGGGTAACTCTGCGACAAATCTTGGTTCTGGGATGCAGCGAACTGGTAATGATGTGGCGGATCAAGCATAGGCTGGCTGGTGTGGTCTTGGAATGCTTGGTACTTCTGAGACGGGGAGAAGGCCTGTGTTCCTGGGCTGTCCTGGTACTGCTCAGCAGGGGAGCCGTGGCTGGAGACAGAGTGCAACCAGCTCACCTGCACCGTGTTCAGGGAAATGGGGCTCGACTCATTCTTGATGTTTATAATGTTCTGAAGCAGATCGGAACTGCTGTCGTGCTTTGGGTCAGTTTTATGTGTCTCCTCCATGCTATCCATAGAAGTTGGTGTCTGGGGTGGGGTCTGACAGGGGAGAGAAAAAAAAAAAAAA
>VXBT01009153.1:729507-764628 GCA_013400235.1 Oriolus oriolus
CCCGTAAGGGCGGCGGGAGGAGCCGCCCCTCGCGGGGCGCGGCGCCTGGCCGTGAGGGCCCGCTGCATCTGCCCGGGGGTTCCCGGGTGGGAGCAATGGTCGTGGGTGCCGCCTCACACCTTGTCGTCCAAGCTTGCCCCTGTGGGCTTCGTAGAATAACAGAATGTCCTGAATTGGAAAGGCCCCGTCAGGAGCATCGAATCCAATTCCTGGCCCTGCCCAGGACACCCCAAGAATCACACATGAGCCTGAGAGCGTTGTCCAAATGCAGCCGTGGCAGCCCTCACTCACAACGCCTGCAGCCACTAATTGCCACCCTCTTACGGAGCTGCAGAGGTGGGAATGACCAGCATCTCCCTCAGCCTCCCGCCGCTGCTGATGGCACCTCACGTCCCCATGGGTAGGGATCCCTCACCCTTCGCCCCAATCCTGCCAGTCCTCGGCTCCAGGACGCCAGCATGGAAGAAGAGAGACTTTTTGGTCATGTGCATCGCGTGAGCAGCATCCAGCGAGAAGGGGAACGTGAGCAGTTACTCACGGAGTAACAGAGATGAGTCATCTGTGTTCCTCTTACCGGAGCGTGGAGCAGGCAGGGGCAGACAAGGAGTGATTTTGGTTGTAGGTTGCACCATACTGCGGTGGCAGAGCCTCTCGGTTGAGGCCAGCGGGGAGAAGCGGGTAAGCCACACAATGCCAAAACAAAAAGTGGGCGAAACCGTGTGCCTGTGATTACTGTTAACATCACTGAGTTATTACCAGTGTTCACAGGGAGACTTCTCAGGTTTCTACTCTTCAAACAAATATTTCTGCTTTCCCATTTCCACTGAGGTCACCATCTTCTAAAATACAAGTGAGCAATTTTGCCCACAAGGCTGAGATGAGGTTGTTTTTAGCACTGTGGCTGCTCCAAAAAATATGTAGTAAAACAACATGGTGTTTCTAAAGTACATTATGCAAAATGGAGGTCTATAATTTATATGTTTTAATTGTATTGAAAAACATGGGACAGGTGCAATATGAAATTATATTAATCAGCCCATGAGGAGGCAGAAGGGAATTGCTTTATATTATTCAAATCTTTCTCCCACCGTCAATGAAGGAAGAGTTTCGCTGAGAATTACCTAGGCAGTTTTCTACTCCAAAGACTGTTGTTTTACACCATAGATTGAATCTATGGAGCCAGAGTGAAATTTGCTAGTGGAACCCATAAAATAAAATCACATGGCAAGTAGTGCCAGAAATACCCCAATAAAGGTAAAAATTCACTTGCTCCCTGAGCAGAAACTCTCTCCCAAGCACACCTTCTCCCTCATTTAACAAAGCACTTTACGCAAGTGAGGATTTATGAAATCAGGCCATATGTTTTAAACACGCAAGGAGATGGTTCTCTGTTCCTCAAGCCTTAGACCTCAGCTATCATACCTTAACCTTAGGCAGATGCTTTTATGTATTTCCTCATTGAAAAGCACTGGGTGCTGAGAGACTCTGGAGCCCACAAATGATCTTTGCACGTTCAGTGGCTGTGGGGAGGACCCATAACTCTGCTTTCCAAAGCGGATCCAACCAATGGACCTTTGCGTTCTCATTCCTGCCAGGCAGCCCAGAAAGCCACTCATTTTAATCTCACAGGAGGGTCTACAACTACTGCAAAATGCATCTCGTCTTTCAACAGGCAGGTGGTAACGCGAATCTGAGAAACTGATAATCCAGAAAATTAGATTTGTCATCACAGCTGCCTGCCATTCCCCTCAAAATGTTGAGAGTAAAAGAGGTTTCAAACCAAAAGTGGATTTCTCTTAGTGTAGTTCTTCTGTATCATAGAAGGTCCCTAAACCACATGCAGGCGGGGACAGGCAGTGCCTTTATCCTTGCTATTCAATAACAATTTTGGAATGGATTTAATTGGAGATTAGTCTCTACATATGAATGAAAACTATTCTATAAAACAATTTAATGAGTTTGTGTTTGTGGGTTTTTGCTAAAGAGGGCATGGAATTTCTTTTTCTCTTCTATTGCAAAGTTTCTACTCCCCTGAAGGTTGAATTGGTGACTTGCTCTCCTTTTACCAAGCAAAATCCTCTTCAGGCAACAGTCTGATACCTCAGCTCATACTTGTTTCATCGGTGACATCTTATTTATCAGGTCTCCTGGCATAAATCTACTCCCAGTCAAAGCAGATTAAGGCAAGTCTAATTCTACCAAGCTCCATAACAAAAGGCTCTTTCAAAAATATACACACACCCATTGGTTGCACAAGATGAGCTGGCTCCCAGCAGCCTTGTGCTCTCAAAGTGCTTCTATGCGAGTTACTGGTAAATTATTGCTACATCCACAAGCTGTAATTATTAATGCTGCAGACCTCGAGCATTAATGGGTTTTGGGTTTTGGCCCAAACACTACGTAACATCTGTGATGACCAAAACCCTGTGAGGCATCTTCAGCCAAAGTAAGTTCCTCTCGGGCAGGGTGGTGACCAAAAAAAAAGCACTTGTCACCTCTTCTCCTTGTGAAGGCATCCAGGTGGTTTCAGCCCTCTTTGGCTGAGCTGTAATTCAGTGTAATCCACCAACCTCAGAGCTGGAGAAGGCTGCAAGGTGAGCACAAGGCAGCCACCTCAGCTCCCCGAGTGCTGTCTTCCCATGTTTCTATTGCACCACCTCCCTACTGGGATGTATCAATAATGCCCGCTAGTGGCCATTATCAGCATAATTTGTCCTGAAACCCCTCTTCTATACACCTGCAAAAAGTGAGATAGGCTTATCTTGGTATCTCAAATAACAACAAAAAAGAAACAGAATGCACTTGTTTCTGAAAACTCTGTTTCTTCCCTCCCTTCAGAACACAGCCCAGACAAGTACTGTAGCATTAAAAGCAATCATTAACTTGGTTTAAGTTAATCCAATATACTTGATTAATGAAATAGCTTTTGAGAGCGTGACTTGTGCATACCCATGAGCTACGTCAATGGGATCTGGAAAAAATTCAGTTAAGAACAAAAACAAAATCCAATTGTCTTGAAGCTTGTGCTTGCTGGGTAGGGGTCTCATCACAGAAATCAAAGAGGCTGAATACCAACACCTTAGACTTTTACCGCCAGCTAAACATCTAGGCTAACCAAGGTCATGTGTATCCCCTTTGCTATCCTAATCAGAACGAGCACGGAGAAAAGATGCAGTGTGCCTGCACTGCTTGGTCCCTGGGGTGCGTACTGGGGTGAACACTATAGGGAATGTAGGCTTTAAATAAATAAATGAATGAATAAAGCAAGCCCAGTAAGGGGAGCTTTGTCTTCCCTGTAGAGCAGCACGTAGTCACTCTGCCAGGCACACTGTACAACCTCCCTCTGTGAGTGAGGAACATGCCAGCTCTCAGAGCAGCCCATGGTTCAGCAGGTATGGGAGCAGAATAAATCTCTCCCCTCAGTCTGTCTCCTAAGAGCAGCAGGGAATAAGGGTCAGCCTGTTGGTGCAGTGTCAGAGCACAAACTACTAGTAACAAGGACTTGGTTTTGCAACATGTTTCTTGGAGCAGCATGACCTTTGTGGTATTTCTTAAACTGGAAATAAAAATGGTAGTTTACAATCCAGTTGCTTAATGCAAGTGAATATTTGCTGTGTGGACGTCAAACATGCCTTATTCTCCACTGGGTGTAATTTAGGCTGCTGCTGCAGACTGTGAGTTGAGCTGTGCAAACACCATCGCCACACCTCTTTACCCCAGCGGCGTTTCCAACAGCACACACCCCCCAAACCATCCAGCACAACACTCAGTTTGCTTTCTAGAATGGCATTGAGAAACACAGAGGTAAAATGTTAGTAACTATTCCACTCCTAGAGAGCATTCGGGGTCTGTACCTGCGTTTGCTTTAACGGTTCTGGAGAGCATTTGTCAGCAGGTTGGAAGTGGTCCATGACACAGTTTTGCTCTAAAAGCTAGTACAGAGAAGTCAGTGTTTCTCCCCTCTTTTGCTATACTTGTATTGCTACATTTTTCCTTGACTTTGGTCTCCAAGACTGACATTCTGGGATTAACCTCAACATCAAAAGGGGGCATGTATAATTCTCCATATTAAAGAAAAACTCAGACTTTTTATTTAACATATTTCTTTTGGACCTTACTCCTTTGATCCAGAGAATACCCTCAGTTCTGCTTTTTTTCTCAAGCAGTCTGATATTTTAAAAACCAGAAAAACTAAATTTTAAAAATAGTGGGTTGCTCCTAAGTAGATCCTTCTACACTGCGTATATAAAGCAGCTGAAATCAGTACAGAAGAAAAGAAGCCCTAAACCCAGCAAGTGTTGCAAAGCTGAGTTCTGTGAAAGTAAACAGTTTCCTTGTATATATACCTCGTGTTTGGGGACATTCTTCCCAGCATACTCACTGCCCTGGTTAGTCATGTTTTCTCAGCAGCTTACATATCTCATTAGTTCATTAGTGCCTTGCAGTAGGAATGCACGGCTGAGGAATACACACACCACTGGTGTCACAGCGTGTCAACAAGGAACAGGAGGCCGCTTCCCCATAGCAAAGGGCAACGTCATTATGTCGCCTATAAAGGATACAGTGTGTGCATAGATGAGGTAGAGAGTGCATGTTCTTGCCTCAAAGTACGTAGCTTGTTAGGGTATTCCAGTTTAGAAAGGGAGTTGGCGCAGTTTCTCAGTGCTGTTAGGGAGACTCAGTGTAGGTTTGGAGGGGTAAGCATCAGTTTTCCTCGTTGCTCATGCTGAAGACATTTTGCCTCCTAACTTAGGTGACCAACCTGGGCCAAAACCTGACATTCATAGCTCACATTAATTTCATTTTCTGCTGTCAGACGCAGGAGCATGTGTTGCAAGCACAGCAGGTGAGTTAGGCTCTGGTGTACTTCGATTTCAGTGTTCCCACCTTCGACAAACAAGGACCACCTCAACCACCTGTAAGACAAAACCACTTTCTAACAGTGACTGCAGAGCTGTCCCAATGCACATTGCCACTCAACACTTCTGTATGGGAATGGGAGGAAAAACTCTCAGAGTGAGATCTGAACCTAGAAAAGCATGATTCTTTGAACTGCAGTCTACCCAGACACTTGCATTCCTAGACTCAGTTTATGGGTAGTAGCAATAAGTAAGCAATACCTGTATAAGATTAAGGTTGCCATACATCCAGGCTTCCAAAACATCCGTTTTTCCACTCAAAAACATTGTCTAGGCAGATTTTGAAAATTTGTGCTCTTCTTGGACGTGGCAAACCAGCCACATCTACCAGGCAGCACGTCTAACAGCTGACCAGTCCAGAAGCCCCAGGCACAGTGTCAGTATTCCTACAGCCCACCCGTGCAGTACTTGCATGGCAGGATCAACACCTGCAGGAAGCCTCAGCACTGATTTGCACAATCCTACACATCCTGTGTGCATACCATCAGCTCAAGGGTGCAGATCAACAAGCAGGAAAGTCCAGGCAGAAGCAAGACAACCAGTAAAAAGCACTTGTAGCATGTTAACAGTGTAGAGATCATTGAAGGGAATGCACTCATCTAATGTCTTGACCTTATTGCACTGTTTTCCAGCTGGTAGTTTAAGTGCCTTCAGTTCAGACATCCATTCACTAGAGAAATCCCAGCTTTCAAAATACATGTCTGTCTGACCAGTGGGAAAGTCCTGAAACTCAGCTGCAGAGCTGTCCTCCATTAGTCAGAAAAAAACTCAATAAACAGGAAATTTTCTCATTTAAAAAAACACCTAAATCAAGACAAACAAATAAGATTTTATTATGGTAGGGAAAATGTTAGGTCGCTTCCAAACAGCGGTACAAAAATTGTCCTGGTGCTTAGGATCTTGCATCTACTAAGGCAAGTTTTATCTTCAGTTAAATGTGTGCTGGAACAGCTGGGACAATACCTCTCCACTATGGGTCAGAATTTGCTGTCACACAAGTCTCAATCACAGATGCCCTATGTCTGCATAAAAGATATAAATATCACGGAAAAGATCCAAATACTCTGTTCTTTCTATAGACTTAACAGCCACCTGCTACACGTTCAGAAAGACATCTGTGACAGTAATGATAACTTCACAGTAATATGTAAATCATGCACGAGTTAGCATAAAACATCAAGAAAGCTGAAAATAAACTCTTTGATTTGGTGGGGCACTCTGCTAAGCTCTGTTCCCAGGCGCTGGCTCCCTCCTCCAGTTCCCAGCTGGGAAGAGACACGTACCAAAGCCAGACGCATCCTGTCTGACAGGACGCTGCTCTCCACAGAAGCCAGCCCATGGATGTTTAAGTTTCCTTTTAATTTCCTGCCAATTTCTTAAGAAGAAAGCAAAAGTAAGGCAGCTCTTGTTTCTACCTTGCACGTTTTGTCTCAGGAGCTTGTGACTGGGAACACATAAAGTCACCCAGGGGTTTCTCAGCAGGGTTTCTTAGCAGCACCGTCAGGATTGAGTTTTGCTGCTCTGCAAAGTCCAGCGGAGAAGCAAAGCCAGGTCAGACCACCTGGGCTGCAGCAGGAGGCAAAGCCAAAGTAAGAGATGGGGCTGTGCCTTACACCCCGCTGCTCCGAGCAGCCCAGGGATGGGAAAGGGAGCTTCCCAGTGCCCGGGACTGCTGCTGCAAACCTGTTTCCAGCAACGTATGATGATGATGATGATGATGACGATGATATCCCAACCATGACCTCCAGGGTAGCAGGGTGCAAGACTGCTCGGCTGCTCCAAGCAGCCCAGGGTTTGGCTGGTGCACAGACCCCCGTGACAGAGGCCATTTCCTGCCCGGACACACCCTACTCCCACCCACTGCCATCAAATGCAACAGGAAATGTGGCTGGTTGCTAAGAAACTAAATAGAAAGTCTAACGAGCGAAAAAGAAATCACTTGCTGGAAAGTGATCACCAAGCTGATACTGGAGTTTTGGAGCAGAAATATGACCTTCTTTTCAAAGCCCCTAGGTGACATTTGTCCCTGACTACTGGTCACCCAGTCTGGCTGAGGGAGAGCCCAGGGTATCTCCCTCTTCCTGCCCTCTCTGTGCCTCCAGCAAACCACCACATCCCAGCTGAAATCACCTGGCTTCCATCTGAAGCAGGTGCGAGCTACCCACCCCCAGCCGCGCGCACGTCTCCAATGTTATCGTGGCACACGCGTGCCCCCCAAACATCTGGGGTCTGAAAACCAGACCACATTTTATCCTCTGCAAGAGGCTCCGTGCTGAGCTGCCCTCCCTGCCTGCCAGAGATGGGCATGGTTAATGAACCGGGGTGCTGCATAATCAACCTCATGTGGTAAGCCAGGGAAACCCTCACCAGGCGATGAAAAGAAGTTTATGGTTTGGTTTAATAAACCCCGTAGCATAACAAAATTTAAAGTGAATTTTAAGCTCATTAAACTTACTTCTTTTCATTCCCACAGATTTTTTTGTCTGAATTACAAGAAAGTAGGCGTAGATCCCTATTTATATATGCTTTCCTGTTTTGTCTCACAGTGCACCATGACAGTTTGCTCCTGTCCTGTTGAAGCTGGCAGGCTCATTTGCTGATGGCGCTCTGATATTCCGAAATTACTGATGAGCTGCCCGGAAAGAAATTGAAATCAAGATTATACAAAACACCTTTTTCCACTAAGAATGTTTCTTCCATTCAGTACTCTCAAAGCTTAGCTTTACATCCATCCTCTGGAAAGCTGTTACATCCTCCCCTAAAAATGCAGATTGTTTCAGAGAGAGTCACCCAGAACAGTTAAACTATTTAGGAGTAGTTTGCCACCAGATTCACTAAGGTTTTCAAAAATCCCACCATTCTTTGTGGTTTCTTCTCTCTTGGCCGTTACGCGTTACCTTCCCAAAAGCCAACCATTCTTCCATACTCAACTCCAAAACACACAGAGACAATTATAGCACAAGCCACTTGCAAGACTATACAAGTGAAAAAAAAAAATATGAGAAGCCAATATTGTTTCAATAAACTACAGTCTTTTAAAAGCAGTAAATCAAATAAAATTATAACAGCATACCTGCATGTTGGAGGAGTGAAGTTAGAAATAGTTCTATGGAAAACAAGCCAGTTCTTTGCACCCCATTGGCAACCGATCATTCCTTATGGCCATGCCAGTGTGAATGACTGAGAAGTTCCTCTGAGGTTTAAAGGTGTGAAACAGAGAAGCAGTGGTAAGGAAAATTTTTTTCCCCTCCCTCATGAAAGTCCTGCTTACTTTGGCTTTCTGTTCACCAAAAAAAAAAAACAACCCAAAACCCTAAACAACACCCCACAAGTTTCTTACAGCTCTCGGCTGAGTACCCACAGGGCACCTTTATTGCAGTGGCTCTCACACCACTTATCTTTTGGCTCTGGTTAACAGGAAGGGAACGGGGATGTTGTGACATGTGAGAGGAAGGAGGGTGGAGGAGGACAGTGGCGTGAGCGTGGCTCCCTGGACTTTTTCTGCACGGTGGAATTTCCCAGGTGGGGTAAGCCCTGGCTGAGGACATTCCGCTGTCAAAAAGGCTGGCAGGAAATCCCAGGCTGGCGTAACGCTACCAAAAAAGGGTCTAGAAAACACTGATATCAGATAAGAATAATGAAAAAGTGCTGTGCAACAACGGAGCGAAGAGAAACCTGCGGGTACAAACCAGTAGGGTTTCCTTTCTGCCAGCGTCAGGTTCTCCTTGCCAACCTCCTGCCTGCAGTGCTGCCTGTATGGCCACAGGCATTAAGCTGCATCTCGGTATCCCTTTTCTGTCTTGGCACTACAAGGTAAACTGGACTAGCAGGTGCCTGCATAGCATTCACATAGGAAGCAAGAGAGATGCAGTGTCCCACAGAAAAAAAAAATACAGCTCCAGCCTTTGGGAGGTGGTGCAGGACAAACACCTCTCCTTGGCAACTGTCTGGATTTCAGTGGGACTTTGCCCTCAGAAAGGTTGGAATGAGTTTTACTGGGCTAGTGTCGGTGCGAAAGCTCCATACAGCCAGGAGCCTGGTTAAAATGGGAAGGGGAATGTGTGTAAAAAAAAAAATAAAAAGGAAAATAGTAGTCCAGATTTGGACTACTAAAAGATACATTTGTCACAGATGTATCAGGTGCGAAATAGTCACCTGCTCCAGTAGATAAAAATAACCTTCAGCATGAAAGAAGTCTGCTGGATTTTCCTAAAAGGTGAGCAGATCCATTTGAACCATACTTCCTTTTCTTCTCCTTTCAGCAGTGGCATGGGCCAGGATTCACCCTGATATCAAACAAGGTGAGCGGAGACAGGACACCCAAATCTTTTCAGAGCAAACACCCCTCACTTTCAGTGCCTTGTGTTACCCCTTCCCAAATGCAGTTAACTCATACAATTTCCAGCAGCTGGCACCAACAAGGCAAAAGCTCTGGACCACCGATCCCCCTGCCCATTGTGTCCCCGGTGCCTCCTGCACAGGAACATAGATGTTAAAAACAAACAGAACATCTTCAGACTTTACCCCCACCCTTGCCCTGCCCCAGCAAGCTGCAGGAGGGAGGTAAGAGAGAACATCTCCATCCCAAAGGTGATGAACTCGAAACCTTCCCCCTGCAGGCAGGAAACTCTGCGTGGGCTCCATCTTCCTGTTCACAGATGTATTATATCACTGGAACATGTTCAACTGATAATCTTGATGGGCTCGATACTTCTCTCTGAAGTAAGGATGGTTTGTTCCAGCTGGGGGTGGTATCTGTTTGCTCACTGAAGGCCCGTGGTGCCCTCAGTCTCGTTTAACACGCGTCAGGGCTGTGCCTCATCCAGACCCTTGCCCTGCTCTCTCCTGCAGCAGCTGTGGAGCAAAACGTGCTGTCTTTAGGGACCTGAGGGGCTTCTGGGTGCCTTCACAAGGTATCGAGATCTCTCTTTGCAAAGAGGAGAGGCTGCAGCCCCAAAGAGGCATAGATGGCCCAACACCACTGGTAGCAGGAGCATCACCTGGAGCACCACTCAGCTCATCCTTTCTCCCAGGTGTCACTGCCTTTGGAGTTAGGGCAGCTCAGGTGCTTTGACTCCTAAAATCACAGCGGGGGGACATTTGTTATCACCTGAATATGAGATGGAGGTCAGCCCCCTCCTGGGCACCACTCCCCTGTGCAAACCTGCTGCAAAGAAAAGGAAAATCCAAGTCTGACAAGAAAAAAAAGAAGAGTAAAAATACCATGGCCGATGTGTGGCAGGGCAGGATGAAAAGTCGTGACTCCAGCCAGAAATGAAAATATCTACTTGTTTGTAGATATTTTCAACGACGTTTGCTGCACACAAGAACAGAGGCAACAGGACATCAGGAAGAAATGTGTTAACATAGGGAACCTACATTTCAACCAGCAGACATGAAACTTCTGGGACTGGAAGATACACATATGTTGAACACATTTTACAACAGTGTAAAATTATTACAGTAACTGCTTGTTAGTGGAGTGCCTGATATTTTTTTTCATTGGATTTTGAAGACAGGACTTTTTTCAGTAAAGTAACTTTCTTTTTTCTGATTTTACTTATCAAAGCAAGGGCAAAAGCAAGGCATAGCAAAAGCTAATAATAATAATAATAATACGCAGTGAAAAAACATAAATGTGGAGCAGAAAGATATGAAACCATTAGAAGGAAGAAACAGCTAGAGACAGAAATAGCTGCCTTGCCAAGAGCAAGCGACAATTCCCTGAGAGAAGCTGACTCAGAAAAGAGGGCAGGCAGAACTGGAAAGCATGACTCACCCAGCTCAGGGAAAACCAAAAGGTAGGAAGGAATGGAAAGAACTGAGTGCAGGACGGCAAGAAAGGAAAAACCCTGTAATTTGTCATGCTTCTTTCACTGCAGGTCCTTGTGCCATGCCTCTCACCTACTGCACTCCCTTGGGCATGTCCCACCTGGAAGCTCTTTTGTGAGATCCTTCAGGGGGAGCTGCCACGGCACGGTAGAGGAATAGTCCTTGTTATATAATACTCCTGGTCGTTGCAAACAGCCTGCAGCAGAGATTTAGAGGCAAAAGGGACAGCCCTATACCAAACTGCACCAAAAAACAACAGGTGCCTTCAGAGGGCCTGGGCACAGGGTGAAATTCACTTGGGTTTTTTTCAGAACTGACCAGGGAAAGAGAGACTAAAAATTGGAGGGGCTGGACAAAACCTTAAATGGATGGCTGACGCAGAGAGCACTGACTGCCACAGCATGTCTTGCTCTCAGACCACAGATGCTGCATAATTTTCTATGTTGCAGAAAGAACTAATTTGAGATGTACTATTCTATTCCAGTAAAGTTTACTCCTCTCAATCCTTCTGTGGCATAGAAAAAAAAATCAGATTTAAAATAATATTTTGAGGGGAAAAAATCATCCTCTGAAGGATAGTCTTCAATCTAAGAGTTATCAAATCTATGTCATCAACTGATTTCACTTTCAAACAAGCTTTAAGTAAAAGAGACTCATTCAGTGGTATTTGTGACATTTGTTTTCAAAACACAAACTACACAGGAGTTAGAAAACAAACCACCACCAAGACGAATGTGTTGTGGCTTATGTTTTTCATTTGAGAGTCATCCCAGACTCTTTCTCAGTGCTTCAAAGCCCTCTTCTGGCCACATTCATCAAGTACTAATCTATTAAGCTCACACGAGCTGACAGAGTTGGGATGTGGGGGAGGGCACGTTGCACTTTCACTTAGGTTTAGTGACGTGCCCGCTCCGCATCTGGGGCTCACAGAAAGTAACTCATACAACACTTAATTCTCCAGCATTCCCCCACAAAATACTTCTTTCCCCTTCCAAGCAGAGAAGCTCCTGTACCATTCACCACAACAGACTCACAGAGCACACCAGAATCACCCCAGAAGGCTTCTGAATAGGCCCACAAGAGGCTAGTAACACCAACAGTGAAGGAGGGCACCATGATTGGGACAGGATTTTAGAGTGACTGCCCAGATACAAGCTAGGTTCCCTTACATGAGAGTTCAGGTCTGGGTGAATTAAATATTCAGGAAGTCTCAAAGATCCAGATTCAGTGATATAATAAAACATTTCCCTGATTTCAAATACACTGATCTTGCACTGTAAATTGGACAGCTAATGTTAGAAGTTACCTTATATGCTGCAAACTGGGGATGCAGGGCTAAGCCATGGGATGAACACAAGAAACCCCATTCCAACCAGATCAGCAGCCATGCTGTTTCGGCTTTTTGCCAGCCCTAGTGAGCCTCCTGTCCCTGTGTCTGACACTACAAGGGTCAAGCCCCTGCCCTGCCAAGCAACCTGTGCCATCTCAAGCAAGTTACATGCCTCCTCTGAGTCACCACAGCCTCTGAAGAGCACTTGGCACATGATGAAAACCTGCCTGTGTACTTCTCCTTATCTTGATTATAAATGCTTTGGGTTTCTTTTAAGAAGTTCCCCAGCTATGATATCTGTCACATCTACAGTCATGTGAGAACACAATATACATGGCTCCAAACCAGCTGTGAGCAGAGTTTGGAACGGTACCTAATGTGATTGCTGTGTCACTGCTGTCAGGAGGGCATAGAGGAAGAGGTGGGTGAGCAGCCTGGGTGGGAAGAACTGTTCCTTTTTTAAAGCATGTGGAGCTTCTACATACATTCAGTGTGCTATTTCAGAGGAGTGAGTCCATCCCACACAGTTGGTATTGCCTTTGGAAATCTCCACATGACCAAATCCTCGGCCTTCTTCCTCTCCTTGGTGTCACAGAGCAAGACCTTTGCGCGTTGTTTTTCCTTAACTGCATCCTACTTTTTTGCTTCCCCTCTCTGTCCTACCCCCCCCCTCACTTCCCCTCTGGGGAGGCCTAGGGCCTGACCTAACTCCACGCTGAAAAGCAGCTCGTGCTTTGCAGCCTGTTGCGTTCGTTTTTGGCTGAGTGAGGGCTGACGTAGGTTGGACACGATGGCAGCCCACCTCACTACAGCTTCCAGAGGCAAATGCTGGGAATGAGCTGCTTTGCCTTTGCCCTGTCCCTCGGGGCTGTCAGGGGGCAGCGGCGAGGGCAGCGCTCGGGAGGAATGTGCGAGCAGCACCCAGACCACACCTCGGCCCTCGCCCCTGCCCTGCCCCCTCAGCGCTCACCGCGGAACGCGAGTGGAACAGAAAACCGGAACGAACTCTTGGCAATACTGCCTCAGCACTCTCTCCTAGCTTGCAGGATTTTGTCATTCAGGGATTTTTACTGCTCAAACAGGCTATTTTTGGCTATATACGTCAGGAATCAGCACAAAGGCCGTTGCACCCTGCTTACTGCTTTCCCAGCTGTGAACTCTGGCTGCAAGCTGGCTCCAAGGCAAGCCAGTAGACCACCATTAGGCCATCCCAGAGACTCCCCAGGCTGTGCCAGGCAGCCACTCTCTCCCTCTCCCCATGACCCTGCAAACACAGCCCTTGGGCTCACGGCGCAGTGGATGCACAGCCCGCCAGCGTAGGATGCCCTACAGCCCTTGAACACTCAAACTGACTCACAGGACACATCTCCCCTCAATTTTTCTTCCATTTCGTAAGTAAAAACTGCTCATAACATAAGTAATGACCATGCTGCATCTGCTCTTCACCCTGTTTTTCTTAAATGAAGTGGCTTAAGGATTTCCTGTGGGCCAGCTGAGCTGCAACAGCCCTCAAAGAAGAAAGCCTAGATTATGTACAAGCTTTTATTACGTGTCAGGCCTGATACACCAACAGAGGGAAACATTAGTGTGCTTCAGTGCCAGGTCTCATGTCAGGCACAGATCACTCCTCTCCAAATACAAATCACCGAAACAAACTCACTTAGAGTGAGTTTAATCTCTAAACCATAATGTGAAACTCCTACCCAACAAAAGTACAAAATGTAATAGGTAAATCTAAAGGAACTGCTATGCAGCTATAAAACTATAAAGGATGTGGGGTTACAGGAAACAAGATAAACTGAGACTAAATCAGATTAAATAGTTCAAGTAAACTTGCCCTCTTTATTAGGAACCTTTCATTCTCTGAGCTTTTTGGCTATTAAAATTATTTTTCTGATCACATCAGGAAATAAGACAGTAGAGCCTTCTGCATATTGTAAGCATTACAATAACATACATATATTAGAAAAAAACAAGTTCTTTGAAAACAAGTTCTTCTCTAACACACAGAGTTCTTCACTGCTCCCAACAGAGAGTAAGAGCCTTCCAAACAGTCTAAATATATATGAAATGATCTGGACATAAGAAGTAAGTGCTTTATAAATGAAATACCCATTTGTGACTGAAGTTTTTTGCTGTTACTTAAACTGTCATGAATGGAAGAATGTTTTAACCCACACTTCTGCAACAAAACCAAAGTGAAACCCCAGTATCCTCCACCCTTCCAGAAGACAACTTCAAACCTTCGTTTTTGTCATGTACACATGACATTGTCACCTGTAGTACATAAGAAGTTGTACAGACACTTGTGGTAAGCAAAGTCCCCGTTTTTAATTGCTTACCTCCAACAAGTAAAACAATGAAAAATGGTGATTTAAATCTCATGAAGCAGTGTTGCAGTGCAGATGAAATTAGAAGTAACTGAAAACTTAAAAAAAGGGAAACGTTTGCTTTTTATCCTCCCTTCTCATCAACAATTCAACTAATGTTTTTATTAAATTCCTAGAAGGAAGAAATCAGCCTAAGAAGATATACATGAGAAACAAGATTCTCAAAATATTACAGTGCAACACTAATATATATAAAATGGAGTTTACCTATTTTACAAATAAATTACTCTGAAATCTTCTAATACACACAATAAAAGTAGTTCTTTCACTGGAATTCGAGAGAGCTGGATTTTGAATTAAGAAATTAAAAAGTAACAAAATATCTGAAAATAGCAAAAATAATAAGATTTCTTCCTTTCAAAGGAAGAAAATGGAAAGAAAAGGAAGACAGGGCTTTGAAAAACCTTGTGAATTATTTTTTTATGGGTCGAGGAAGATACTTAACAGACACTGAGAAATTCCTTTCCAGTCCCATTTCACATTAAGTAACTTCAAAAATAACCAACCTCTTGAACTAAGTCCCTATTAAAATCCCTTTAAAAGTTCAAAGAAACAGATTTAAAAATATTTTATTGCTTCTATGTTTGCATATACCGTACATACACAACTGGTGCAATGGTAACAAGATGAGAGTAGAAATTAAAAATCATTCATAGATCACCTGAATGACATCTAAAAGTACAGTGTCCCCAAACACGGGTAAATCCTCAGTTTCTTCATTTCTCCTCCCTATTTCGGAGCCCAAAGAAATGAAATCTTGATCCTCATTCCAAATCAACTGGCAATTTCCCTGAAGTTCATTACCAATAACTTAGTTAATCTGTTACTAAAAAATTAATCTAATTAATCTGAAGGATGAGGTTTTACCGGAAGGCAATTAGACACCTTTGCTAATAGCAGTCCTGTTCTCTTTCCCTCAACTGTCAAAGCACTCAAAAGAATATTTTCTTCTCTCTCTATGCTTGGTAGCTAACAGTGATATAAAGCTGCTGTTGAGGAGCAGTGGCAAGCACTACAACACCCGGAGAAGACACATGCAGCCACAACATTTTCACACACAATATGGCTTTATGAGTTAAACCTAGTGGTCAGTCCTCAAAATAAGTAGTTTCCTTCAAAGTGAAAGTCTGAAGTCCTATTTCCATGAGCATTATTAGGATAGAGTTGTTATTCAGGATGAAAGTCTTTACCTATTTTAAAAATCATGGCTGGAAAAGATGAAAGGTCATTTTCCATTGTGGCAGTTTACTTTCCCAGACCTGAATTGGTGTGGCCTCTCTTTTGGCAGAGGATAAATTACCATTACCATATTAAAGTAAGAAATAGTTACCTAAAGCTAATGTATGGGCAGATGCTATGTGAGGCAGTTGTCAGTAGGAACCAGCAAATTGGACCTCTTTAATTCTGGTTTGAAAAGCTAAGAATAGGTGCTATTTCAGTGTACACAATTCCTCCAGACATGTTCAAACATTTTTAAATTAGTAAGTTTATAGATTAATGGTACTGGCACCTTTTACATGCTAAAATAATTTATATTTGTTTTTAAAACACTTCTCAGTTGCCCTTTAAAATGAACACAACCAGAAACACTGTTGCTGTAGCTGGTAGCATTACCTCTCTTGAGGCTCTAGCAATAAGAGCACAAACTTCCTTAAGAGAGCAGCAAACCTAACAAAGGGTAAAAATTTTCTAACATAAAGACATTTTGATTATTTCACTCTGTGCAACCTGTCATTTTGCCTTATTAATCTTCTCAGTTTGCTCACAAAGATTCAACTTTGTTTTGACACATAAGCCAGTGAAGACTGGCTTTGGCCTGAGTGGGACCAAAAATAAGACAATGTGGAATACTTCTCTGCTGTTTAATTTGGGAATTGAGTTTAATAAAAACTGTTTTCAAAGCGCTTCTAGTTAAAACTGCAGACAGGCTCAATCAAATCAGCGGCAGTAAATGCCCAGCCAGGAGGCTGGAGAGCCACCAGCTGTCAGCCCAGCAAACCTGGGTCTGTGCCAAGCAGCTGTATGAAGGCAACCCTGGGCACACTTGGCTTTTGGGTGCAGGGCTTTCCACCTTTTATACTGGCAGCAGTGAAGTTCATGAATAAATGACACAACTGCCAGACCCTGAAGAGGACTCGCTGCGTGTCCTTGACCACCACTGCCAAAGTACACCAGGGCACTCGGGTCACTTGGCCTCCCCGTCCAGATGCGGCGTATGAAGGACGCGCCAGAGCCGCTGTCGGCAGCCCGGCTTTGCAGGAGCATGGTGGGACAGCTTTAGCTCGCAGGGAAGGGAAACACTTTCACTGGCAAGTGAAACACTTTCATTGGCAAATGCTTTAACCTTCAAGTAGGCGAGCCTTCAAGTTGAACTTGCAGAAACTGCCTGAGACCGTGTTTTCACTGAGGTCATAAAACACACATATCCTCATTACCGATAAATCAGGAAGTAGACAGTGTATCACAGCTCAAAAGAAATTCAGTAGTACAAACTAAACCAAACTAAAATATTGGCTATTTGCACTATTTAGCAGCCATCTGTAAACAACAAAAGTGCCTAACTAGTGTGCTCAATTAAATTTCAGCAAATTCTTCATTACTTAATTCTACAGATATTGTGATTGTGCTTCCTTATTAGTGACTTTGGTACACTCCCTTCATGTTTCTAATTAGGACTTTGAAACAAGAACACTGTGCTTCTCTGATACACAACTGGAGGAGACATCCCTTAAGCTCTGGAATGCTGAGAGAAAGACCATTCCGAAAATCCTTCCCCAGGCTTCACACACTGTTCTGAGCAACAAGACCCTGGCAACAGAATCAGTGTCATACAGATTAAATTAGGCGTACAGTGCAGACAACTAGTAAAGCTAATAACCCTAATAGTTTCTTATTGAATCCTGCCAATTTAATTTAAGGTGCTCTCTAATAATCTCAGGTATGAATGATAAGCTTGAAGGAATCAACCTTGCAGGAAGATACGGCCTGAACAGTCAACTCCTCTTTACCACCCTTCACAGCTACCCAGAGTTAAGGCCACCCTACTTATACTGCATGCAAGTACAGTACCCAGAGTTCCTCCATATCATCCAGCATCATTCCATAGCTCAAAAGAGCAACTGTACTTCAGCTATAGCAAAAGACAACATAGGGATACCCATTTGTGCTAAGTTTGCAGAGGGCACACATAAGATAAAAATGCATCTATTTGATTCTTAACAATTATTTCATTAGGGTGCAGGTTATGTGGCAAGTAATGAGCCACAGACATCTCCCAAGCATCCACAAAGTGCACAGCAATTCCTGAGAACATCTTCCTCATGACAGAATCAAGCTGAAAGGAATACCAATCACTGTTGAAGAGGCTAACTTCTGGCCCGAGCTCCTGAACATTAGCGGTTCTGATGACGATTAAAGTCTTGGGGCTGCGGTCCAGCAGCTGAACAATGGCTCTGCGGATGTTCCTGAGCCGCCGGATGTACACTTCCACGGGGAAGGTGCTGAAGTGGGACCATATGGTTATGGCTATGACAGTGTTCCTGCCGCCCACGATGCCGTTGAGCTCGTTGGCGATGTAGCGCAGCTCGCTGCTGAACACCGTCGAGAAGCGGATGGGCGGCCCGTGGCAGCGGAACTTCAGCAGGATGTTGTGCTTCAGGTCCACAGACATGAAAGGGCCCACGTTCTTGGGACTCCCCAGGTTAAATTCCACTAGATCTGAAAGGCCGAGAGCAAGCGTTAGTCAAAGACGGCACAAGAACTTCAAACTATCAACACGATGCTTGGACCACAGGGCAAAAGCAGGAGCAGATGAGGAAATCTGAACGTATTTCAAAGAACTCTAAAATTAAACACAAAGTGAACATCATTTTTCAGAGTGGAGTTTGTGGGTGTTGAAATCTGCAAGACATCACATTAGGATTTCATAAGGCTGTCAATGCCTTTTCCAAGTTTCCCAAACTCTTTCCTTCTGTCTTGTAAAAAAAATTTTCCAAATAATCATTGTTGCCGTCTGAATCCAGGGTTCACAAGAAGCCTTCTAGCAACTTTAGGACTCCATTAAATTTAAAGATTACTTCAAGTTGTTGGAATTAAGGGGGCTCAAAGTCTGTATTCCAACACAATTGAAGTGCATCAGGGGAAAGGGATGAGGGGAGGCAGGAATATTTAATTGGCTACTGAAATTCTGCTATTTAAGTAACCTGAATAAGGAAAAGGGCCCCAAAACCTATGAACAGTAACCAAGGTCATTTGCTATTTCATTCCAAAATCTCTCCTCTGACTGGGATGCTGCAAGGCCTTACAAAGGCAATCCAAGTGACTCTCTACCATGCCTCTTGAGGTGGCCACCTTAACTCACAGCCACAGCAGTGGTCCTGTTACAAGGAAAACTTTGTATATATCTGGCAGTCCCATTTACAAGGCCTACATGTTTACAGTGTCTGCTCAAACATTTGACTAACTTCCAGGGCTTCTGATGAGGTTCTGTCTTTCCTCTTCCTTTTTTTTGTCACTGTCACTTAAGTAAAATCAGCTCTGTGCCTGAGATGTAAGAAAAAAAGGTTTGCAAAGGTTTTTAAGGACAAAGCCAAATTTAAAAAAAATTACCTGGAACAAAAGCTGTCAGATATTCAAACCACTGCCTTATTGTAGAGTCTCCAAACAAGTGGATTACTTTCCCTTGTAAGCACTCAGTTATTTCATCTGATTTGTTAAAATTATGGATCCAGTGTGTTCTGGACCTCCACTGGTCTTCATAATAATAACCAGAAGGGGAAGCTGTGGGTTCTTCGGCTCTGTCCATACTGCTTGAATCTGGAAGAGAAAAATCCTTTGAAATTAACATGCAACCAAAGCAGCCTCCATAATCTTCATGAACATGTAGTCAGCGACTGCTGACAAGAGCTGGGCAGCCGATTATAGTGTAACTTGGTTTAAATTAAACGCTAATGCCGCTTGTGTAAAAACGTTTCTGACACCTTTCACCCTGAGCTGGAAGTGCTCAGTGGTGGGTGTTTGCCAGGCAGAGAGGAGCGGCGGCAGGGACACCAGGGCAGAGAGACCAGCGGAGCACCTTCCCCACGCCGGCGCGGGTCCCAGCGCGGCGGCCGCCGTGCCGCAGGGCACTGCTGCCCTCCAGCGCCCGGCCTGCGCACGGCAGCGCTGCTCGGCGGGGACACCGACCGCACGGCACAACCTGGGAACACTCGGAGAAACATCCAAAAACCCCAACACAAACCCACCAAAAACCCCAAACAAACCAAAACAAACCCCCAGAAAACTCCTCCTCTGGAATAACACATACCTCGACACTCTAGAAGAGTGAAGTCTTGAACCATAAGGCCTCCAAACCCAGAAAATGCCAGAATTAAAGGTATGACCAAAAATGTTATATGCGCCATTTGAATATGATAATTACGAGAGTCTCTAATCCCATGGAGTTCGTACTTTCTCTCTGCCATCTAGCCCCCTCCCTATTTACTGCCTGAAGAGCAACTACACACCAAGGAATGTTCCATAGGATGCCATTTTAACTTGCAGAAGTTGAGCGACAACTTGCAAACAAAGGTATCAGGATTACAGGAGATTACAGGAAGAGAATATTGCCATATTTCTCTTGGTAAGCAGGGTGATATTGGTACATCAGACTTCCCTTCCCTGAGGTTGTTTCAGGTTCCTCCTTTGCCATTCATGTATTCAAATACCTCAGCTGAACAAGCATGGAGATCTTTCCCCGGCACAAACACCAGCTGCATGGAGCAGACACTTCTACTCACCTTGGTGTGGAGATTACTAAGAGCACTCCGTGCGCTGTCATAACTTACAGCTGTTTGATAAAGCACGCACTGCCATGGCCAAAATCATGCCAGGGACTCTTCTAATTATGCAAAAGTACAAGCCAAGCACTGGAATTCCAGGGTTCAAAAGCATCCTCTGATAGATGCTTCATTATAACACAGATAGAGCCAGCCACAAGCATCTTTCCTAACAAGCATTTTTTATTGCTCTTTTTCTATTCAATATCCTCTGCATGTTGCATTAGTAGATGTTAACCTTAGAGGTTAGAGGATGTTAACCTCCTGAGACCTCACAGGGACACTGTAAAAAGCAAATTACTATTATGTTTACATAACACAAATAATGTAATCACAATTACCACAGAAAAAAGCCATCAGAAAATTTTATCTCTGGATGATTCTTCAGATCTGACAGAAGGGACAATGAAGGAAGAAAAAAAACCCCAACTAATAATGTGGACTCATCTAATATTTATGTACAGGAATCCCACAGAGAAAGGAAAAAAAAAAGCCTTCACATGGTCCTGCAGTTAAAGACTAATTCATAATGTGCATTCACAACTTGAGTTTGTTTGATTCTAAGTTTTGATGTAAAATCAATTTCATTTTTTACCTTTTAAATGGATTCTTTGGCTACACACACACACACATATACATATACATAACAATGGTACTAAAACTTTTTGGTACCCCATAGTAAATCAGCATTTCAAGTCTGTGTACAGTATCATACCAGTTTTGCCCCAGAATTCAGAAATTCAGCAAACCCTTACTTTGAGATTTTATAAAAAAGAGTAAAAGCTCCAATCTGAAGTTACAAACCAAGGATAGAAATAAAAACTTGTATTTCAGAAAAAAAAGGTTAAAAAACTTGATCTACATTTATGACCCCACAGAAACACATGTACAAAAAGAACAACAGCAGAACAATGAGTTTGTGTGTACCATCAATCCTAACAAATCTACACATTCACGAGCATTATACCAATGAGTTCAGTTTATTCATTCAGAGACTGCTGTACTTGGAAGGAATTTCCCTGAGGAAATGTGCTACTCCTATCAACCCTTTTTAACCCAGCATTAATCCTCAGGACATGTAGGCAAGCTTTGATCATTCAGAGCTCCTGGAAGAAGGTTGACAATCAAATCTTGAATTTGCAGCAGTTTCTGTCAGGAAATATACAAGGTCAAAAAAGCAACAAAAACACATCACCTAAAGGATGAGGAGAAAGAAAAGGAATGGGGGGGTAAAATGTTGCTAGCCTAGTAGCAGAACTGTATTTTTTAGTGAACAGTAAAACTGAAAGCAAGAAACACTGTAAGTTGCTTTCTGTTCAGACTTTATTGCTCAGGTCAGTAATTCTACCTTAGAAGTCTCCTACAACCTTATGAAAGAAAAATAGGAAAAGTTTTCCATTAAGAAATAATTCTCTGAATCACATTTTGTGCAGACTTTTTAGAAGCATAAAAAGCTTGCATTTAGATATGAATGAGATAAAACCTTTAAGTTTATTTTAATACAGACTGTCTTTGTTCTGTTCTTAGAAAGGCACAGAACAATTAAGTTCTGGTCCAGAACTGTAGGTTCTGACATCCTGTGGTAACACAAATTATAGTAATACTGGAATGCAAGTTATCAAAATCTGTTAGACAGCATTCTTAACAAAGAAAGAAATTAAGAAACATGACACGGCTGTTTTCATTAGATTGAGAGTTTGGTAGGCAGTTACTCTAAGACATTTTACAGCATGAGTAAACGCTGGGGGGGGGAAAAGACATTTTTGGCAAGAGAACAAACTTCTCTCTTCTCTTGATTTAATTTTTTGCTAAAAATTCCATTTATATATGTAATCTTAGAAAAAAAATTTCATTATTTCTGAACTTGTATTACAGTTAACACCCAAAAGCCTTCATTGTCTCAATGCAAATCTGATATTGATTTTTATGCCATGCTAAGAAAACAAATTATTATTTGATGCCTGTTGTTCTTTTTATAAATTTAATTATGAATTACAAACAAGAATCTTATGCAGTTCACTTTACCTGTAAATGCCTTGGGCTTTACAATGACTGAATCAGGTCCACTGGAGAGTATCGGCCTTTTGATATTCACGTCACTTGAACAAAAAATGAACACAGCAATATTTGTAAAATTTACTGTAAAATTTTAAGGTAATAATAATCTCATTTTTTTCTTAATCTACTTCAAATAAGCACACAGTACTATGAATTTTTTACTCTGAGTTTACCCTACTTCCTATAGCTGAATTCATTCCACATTAACTTCCTCAAGACCACCATCACTATTCCGAATCCAAATTCAAAACTTCATGGCACTGACACAAATCCTGTGCACATTTGCACCAACACAAACCTTAATAAAGCAATCAAGCTATCAGAGGTCTGCAAGAAGCTTTCGGGGATTTGCCACAAAGATGTTCCCAGCTTGCAGAACATGTGGGCACAAACCACTGCAAGGGTATGTGGCCACAGCAGCAGCTGCCAGCTGATTAATCCTAAGCTCTTGTTCTGTCTTTTGCTACTGTTTTGAAGAGAATCCTTGCCTATTTATTTTTTCCTCCATTTATGAAATAAACTATTTGAAATTCCTATAAGCCACTTCGGTCAAGGATCTCAGAGCTGAATGAAACAAACAAAAAAATAATCAAAACAAAACCAAGAAAAAAGACCTTTCCCATTCCCATATGGAAACATCATCAATAAATATAAGCTATATTTTACAGGTGAACTGCCAGAGGCACAGAAAGTCAAAAGACCCACTTACAAACTTCGTAAGGAAGAGCCAAAAACGAAATTCCACTGATGCTTACTTTTTATCTCTGGTCTTGTTTATGAACATGCACACATACTTTCCTAATTAAACTATTTGGAGCTGCTACTCTAAAATCTTTCCCAATTTAGGCCTCAAGTGAACATACTGCCAAAATACTTTCTTTCAGCATCTTTGCTGGAGAGCAAGGCAGTAGCCCACAACTACAACTCTGACACTACACAGTAACGAACTTTATCTAAACTCAGCTGTGTAACTTTACACAAAAGCAGTTCTGTCACACATACCCAGGCACTAAGAGATAGTTTGGGTTTTTTTTTTTTAAATGCTGAATGCAGAAGTAAAATATGACTGTGAAACTAATTTAGTTTGACGCTTGAAATAGCACGCACAGATCATTTCCACTTGCATGGGTATTGCTCAGCAATTTGTTCTACCAGGTGTTTTCTTTATGACTGACTTAAAACTGTTTCTAAGATTTGAAAGTCATATGGAGCAACGAGGAACACATTGCATTACATTTAAGATGACTTTTGATGAGGACAAAATCAATTGGTAATTTCTGTAAAAATAAGCTTAAAACCCAGACCTTTTTTAGGTAGTTTAGATTTTGCCAAAAATACTTGTCAAAGCATTGTTATTGATATTGCAAGTGTGGGTATGGAAACAGAAAATAAGGAAACCATCCCCCAAACCACCACCAGATTTAGACAGCATGCTCCTGTGAAATTCAGTAGGGTTGAATTCAAAGCACAGGAAGTGAACTACATGCCAAGATTCTTTAAGATTGCTGTCTAAGATTCTTGCACAGCTGAATGGAGGGGAACAACTAACATCAAACACCTGGTCCTGCAGATACACTCCTCCTCTAAGGCAATGTGTCACATTTAAGCAATAGGCTAAAGTTTGTATAAAAAAAACCCAAACAAAACAACTTGACTGAGTATATATAAATTCAACAACATACAAACCTTTGGAAAAAGAGGCTTTCCTCTTGTGTCAGAAGACCTTTCAGATATCCACCTTTGGCATGGCTGATTCGGCTGGCACAGGACAGTTTTCGAGGCTTGTAACAGAACCATGGCTCACCCGTGTAGAGATCTGTGAAGTTACAGACTGGGAGACCTCCAGGCAAGCAAACGTTGCACTCTGTAGTTTCTGAATACCTCCCAGACTTGAATGAGCTTTTGAAATAGACTCTGTCCGGCTTTTCCTCTCGTAAACGCAGGAGGACTTGGATTGCTTCACTCGGATGGACGAGGGACACAGAAACTTTGACCTCTCCTGGCCAAAGCAAGGTAAAGAAGACTTTGTAAAGGCCATTATGGCAATCTACAATCCTTCCTGCTGCTCCAGCTTTCAGCACAGGAGAGTGAATTCGTGCCTGTAAGTAGTCTCCACCATACTGCTTGGGTTTTCCTTGGAAATCCTTCATCCGAACGAGTACCTCCAACTGATCACCCACCTTGAAGAACCTGCTGGGTTTCACAATCACAAAGTCACTGTGTGTGGGATCAGTGCTTTGTGCAAAGGCAATTTTGCCATCAGGGGGCTTTGGCCACTGTATTGCAGCAAGCAACGATTCCTGCTCCGCTTGTTCCCTTTTGGACAAGGTCTGCTGCCCGTACCCACAGTAAGGCTTCCTGGTAATTTTGGTTGTCTGTGACAGAGAATGCTGGACAGTGTTTTCTGTTATCCAATTCGAGCCTGAAACTGTGTCATCATCCAGGTGCTGGGGAGAAAAAGATTACCTGAAGCTGTGCAATGAAATGAAACACTGTGAATAATGGATGCTTTGTCAGCAAATGATCCCAAGAACTGGGCTTTCCTTTACAGATCTTTGAAGCTGACCGAATGAAGCAACTTCACTAGAAGACTCAAATCTATTACTTTGACAAGGGATTTCTAAGGAAACAGGTGGGCAACCTGTGGTTACCCTGCTTTGTCAAACAAGCATTTAAATAGATCACATTCAATGTGTGGCAGTATTCCAGCTACCAGTGTATTCTCTAAATATCAGCAATGTGAAAAAAAATGAGAAAAGGTTGGATGATTAAGTGATAACTCATGTTTTATTTTCTTCTGCAGTAACATTTCAGTCTTGGAGCACCATGAGGTCTTATAGCTGCCCAATGTAATGCAAGGAAATAGGGTTTCTTTGAGATGCTACACTGCAGATGAAGCTGATGCACCCCCTGCACACGCCTTCCAGAGAAGTCTGCTGCGTGTAGCAGCTGCAGTCATTTATCTGGTCACACTCACACTGCTTCTTGGCTAATTACCTGAAATGCGTGTTTCCCTGTAATGTGCAGATTGAAAGAAATAAAAGAACAAAAGCCCAGTCCTTCTGGGACAATGAATTCATGAGCCAGTTGGCAAGTAGAATAGTGTAGGACAAGCTAGGACTAAACAGGCGAAAAACCTGTTTGTTTATTTAGTTAAGATTTTTAAATCTATATACAGCTGCTTCTAGCACCAAATGAAACAGCAAGCAAAGCATCCCCTAATCCACACAAGAGTTTAAAAATGAAAATAGTTAAATACAATGCTAGACTAAGAAAGGAGGCTTCTGCTGCAACTTGACATCAGTGTCCAAAACTGTATTTTTATGCAAATGACTGCAGATACGACCTTCTTTATGACATCACATAATTTTGCAGGTTTGTATTAGGAAAATTTTAAAAATAGCACAGTCTAAGACTCCAGAGCTACCCATGAGACTTCTAATCAGCAAATCCAAACACACCCTTCAAATACACACAAAATCAGCAGTTAATGAGCAATTAATTATCAGGTATATATAGTAGAACTTATCCATACTTCTATTTCATAAAGAAGGAAAATTGTTTTGCAAGCAAAGATTAAAATTATACCATTCATGTAGCATCAGACAATATACTAGTTTAGATTTGAGAGTGCTAAAAAATTCAAACTATGTTATTTTAAAACACCATTGTACTTACCAATACCCCAGTGTTTCCCATTTACTCCCTCTGTAACTAACTGCTCAGCAATGTACTAAAAGTCACAGCACTCATATTAAAGTCTTATTCATTGTTATATACCTTTCTTAGTCCATGGAAATATCACCAGCTTATTAAAATCATTTGAACCACTCTGAGATTCAACATATTTTTTAGAAGAGAGGTAAACCTGACAAGCAATAGAAACACATAGGCTTTTGAAGTGTGTGACATAAGAAGTTGGTTTTGATCAGCTTAAGAGTAAGAGGATGAGCACATTAGGATGCAGGATGGATACACAAAATCTTCTTTCTTTGATATCCAAGTTAACCATAAAACCTGAAACTAAATTGCTACATTGTAGCTCTAAAATGTAAATTGACACATACCCATCTATACACCAGATGTTAACATCACAATAGAAGCTTTTGCTTCTGTTTTATATTCCCACCCAGGATTTAATAAATTTTCCCTGAAGGCCATTGGAGATAATTCATAATTATTTTTGTTTCCCATCACAGCACGCAAAGCTGCAGATGTATGCTGTACATTACTTTTATTAGTCCAGTAAATTTCAGCCAAAGCTGAGAGTGAATCTCAGGCACTGTTCTGCTTTAAATCTTGCCTACATGCATTCTTGAATTAAGCCAAGTTTCTATCCTTGGATGCCTTCACAACTACTTCCCTTCACTTGCTCATGCATATATATATATATATATATACATACACACACATATATATGTATAACACAGAAAATACTGCATAGAAATATTTTTAAAAGTTAGCTATATATTTTGATGAATCTAATAAGCTGGCAACAATGTCTCAGCAAAAATATTTAAGCATTTTCCTAAAGAGGGGTTGAACGGGAGAATATGTGTGTATGATTAATTGCTGTTTTCACTGTAAGTTCCCCAGAGAAAGTTTCTGTTTTTCAGTTGGCTCTTCAATGGTTGGTACTTCAGGTTGGGGGACATGGGAAAAGGAAACTCTTTCAAATCAAGAAGAGAGATGGCTATCTAAGAGAGCTTAAAAACTGATGTATCCCTATTTTTAATTTTATAAATTTTCTCAGGGTTTTTAACCCAGTCTTTCTGTCAGAGATGTAGAAGAGGCCATTTCTGGCCTAGCTAGGCTTTCTGAAGTCTTTCTAGGGGCATACCTATATCCTTCAGTGGGAAAGGGTGCAGAGAACACCAAGCCAACAAACTCATTCAGAAAACAGAACGTGGTTCAATGTCAACAAATCAGTCCACCTACACAGATTTTTAGCAGAGCACAAGGCCAAAGCTCTTCACTTGTATGCAGCTGAGAAGAAGGACAAGCACTGCCACTTCAACATCTCCAGGTTGTGACCCACTAAGCAGAACAGATCATACCACAAGTATTTCCTCAGACTATCTTCAAAGGGCCTGAGGGGGAAGCTCCACGAAGGTAAAAGCAGAGCTTCTTCAACACCCTGAAGGACCATTCTTTCTCCAGCATCCTTGTTCATCTTTACAGCCCTCTCTCAGGCCCAACCAGGACCACGTATTGTTGCAGAATTATAAGCTTATGTGTGAAAACAAGCTTCATCATGTATGCTATTCACAGGAGAAAATATTGCAGAGATTACCTTTGCCAGTAAAGGCAGAAAAAGCTTCAGAGTCAATTAATATACCAAAGATCCTTGACTAGAACAGAAAAGCTTTCCAAACCATCTTCCTTTCTTAAGCGTTTCCCAGGCTCAGCTCCAAACAAGTACTTAAGTTCTCCTGCCCCTATGGATATACAAGGCCTGCCCTGAGGCAAATAATTAGCTTAGTTTGTCCCCACTCCATTTCCTACTCCCTCCTGGCATTTCCAGATCTCTCTGGCTCCTCTACGTTGTCATACTGAGACTGTGCAGAAGTGGGGGCTTTCCGCTGTAGTTAGTAGTCAAAACTAAATAAAATTCCTTTATGAAAAACAGATGAGGATTTCTCAAGAGTGCTCTTCCTTTATGACACAGATTCTTTTAGTGCTCGTTACAGGCTCCATGTTGGATAACACCTGCTTTGCTTATTTCCCGGTATACTCCGTTCGATCTGTCATGTATTTTAGGTGCAATTCCCAAGGGGCTTTTTTGTTTGTTTGTAGGGTTTGAGGGTTTTTTGTTTGTGTGGGAGGAGTTTGTTTGATTTTTTTGCTTTGGTGGGTTTTTTCTATCATTACTTTTTTTTAATTCACTGCATTTTGAAGCTAACCAGAACCCAAATGTGACCACAAAGTAATTTAATGGATGTCCGCCAAGTAACACAGGCAGGACAAAAGAGATTACATGTCAATTAAGCAAATAAATCCACTAGCAGTTCCTGCATCAGAGATGTCATAAAAAGGAAAAAAGGAAGCTGTATTTTTATGAGAACTAATGGAAGTTTCAGCTCATCTCCTCAGCTTTTGGCATTCTCACTGCCAGCCAAGCAAAAATTAGATCTAACATACAGATCAACCCAGGCAATAATGCTCTCAAAGATATTCTAGAAGGGTCACAGAGTACTTGGGTAGATCTGCAATGAACACCTGCCCTCAGTTAAACACCATAATGTAGGTGGCAGATGGAAATCGCTGCTGAAAAGGTGGAACTCCATCTCAAAGCCCAGTATCTTCCACCAGCTGTTAACTCCTGCCTTGGCCGGGTACATTCCAAACAGCTGCTGCAAACCCGCGCAAGTCACGGTCACCAGAGCAGGAAACAACACAGGAGATTCCCAGGCAACAGGCATGGTGGGGAAATAAAAGTTCCAACAGACAACATCTGAAACTGAACAAACACCAATTCCTGAAATGTCAGTCACCTTATTTTCAGTAATTTTACACTCCAGGTACTTTATTTGTTGTCTATGACAGATAGGAGATCAGTTCTCTATCATTACCATCTCACAGCACTGAGCAGCTGCTAAACTACTCTAAGTGTCAAAGCCAATCCTCAAAAGCCATCACCTGAGAATCAAATGTTCCAGAAATAATCAGAATAAGATAGTTATCTTTTGGAGGCATCTGCAATTTAGCAGCAAGAATTAAAAACTTTGTTACACAGTTCTTTTTTCAGTTTCAGTTGTCTGATTTCATACATCGTCCTGGCAAGAAACTTCCCTTCTCTCCATACACTCTCTCTTCTAGATGCTTTTAAATAAGAGTGCTCACAACCAATGCTGAAGTGGTTCTGTCACTCTAAAGGCCACTGGTACAAATACACAAACTCTCCTGCATCCTGAAGGCATGATGTTTGGGCAACATCCCGATACTTCACAAAAAATTACTGTACATTTTATCTGTCTGGCTATGTTCACAGAAAAAAATTAAAATGAAATAAAAACACATTTCTTCTGGTACTATGTGATCAACTATGTGACCTCAAGGGAGTAGTTATTCCATACTAAAAAGCAAAGTAAATATTAAGCAGGGTATCAAATGTTTTGTGGACAGCTTGTTTGTTTGTTTGGGTATTTTTTAAACATGAAGTAAGGAAAGTAAAATTCTGACATGTGTAGGACTACTGAGAGGGTATCATTAGTATCTTAAGAAATTAACAGGGAACATTTCAACATGAAAAAGTATAAAATCCTAAGCAAAAAAGAAGGGACACTAGCGGGGGGTAGCTGACAATTGCCTTAGATCTTGAGCTTTAGCCAGCTAGGTTGGATGATTTGGGGATGAGAAGTATGTCTGATGCACTTACAAACACATTCTCAACAGTAACCAACAATAAGCTCTCCTTCCAGAGCCTGAACATATTCGGTTACAGATATTCTGTGAAAGCTTTATAAGATTTTTTTCTGGCTTTGATCTCTGACTGAGAAGAATCAGCATAAATGCCTGTACTAGACTGCCTGGAAAACTGAGCCAAGACAAATACAGGAGCAGGTCCATTCAGAAAAGTCATGACAACAGAAGGGGTTAGAGTTGCATGTTATAGTGCAAAGATTTACCAGCAACACAGTACTTAACTGAGTTTAGAACAGCAGATATGTAAAGGGCAACAAAGCCACAAAAGACACTTATCATGGACAGTGGCAAGAAAAAGCACAGAGCGAACACCCAACCTGAATTTTCCATTTCACTCTCAAAGCACTGCCAGAGCCCTTTTCTCTAAGAAATGTAATTTTTAATTGAAAAGAAAACAGTTTAAGATTCCAAATATCAACACTCCACAGGCAACATCCTAAGTCAAAAACCAACACAAAATAAAACCACAGAAAGAGAAAACAGAAGGTACCTCCTCTGTAACACAAAATGGATCATGCTAACTTGAACCAAAAATCCATCAGAGTATTTTGATTGCCAGTGGTTTCCAACAGCAGAGATGTGGGAAAAGAAAACAGACCAAACATGTTGTGCTATTGCCTCCTGTAGACTTAACACAGTTCCTAGCACTTCATGGTTTAGACTTCTTAAACACTAGGGTAGACATCTTTAAGATCTAGTACCCTCTAATGGATTTTTCTTCTATGCATTCATCCAGATTTTTTGAATATATGCTTTTAGTAACTACAAAGTCTTACTGCAAGGACTTCTGCATAAAAAACCCATCCCTGCTTCCTTTAAAATCAGCATCTGCAGTTTCTATTTAATGTGTCCTCTAGTACTGGAATAGGTAATGAACACTCATTCTTCAGTTATTGATCCTGAGTCACTCGTGATTTTAGACTTCCCAAACATCTTCCTTACCCTTATGTGATCCTCTTCCAATTCAACTGTATTTTTTGTGGGGTGAGGGGGTTTTACAGCCCCTCTTTCGGATCATTTCATTTGGGCATCCCTAGCCAGGAGGCAGGAAGGTTCTGCAAGCAGCATATACACAACTTAGAAGCATAAAGCAATTACTGACTGGCTCACATGCACAAAGGACAGCTATAATTTGAGGAGGTGTTAGGCTAAGAATTACAATGCTCATCCACCAAATGCAGCACTGGAATGCCTGGCCAGGCAGGCAGCCAATGGACAGGGTCAGCCTCCAGGGCTCCCGCAGACAGATCCTCATCCGCCTTGACTTTAATCTGGGGTTACTGACTAAGCAGTTTCA
Source organism: Oriolus oriolus (assembly GCA_013400235.1). NCBI lineage: Eukaryota > Metazoa > Chordata > Aves > Passeriformes > Corvidae > Oriolus > Oriolus oriolus. Next base: position 760,575 of record VXBT01009153.1, read on the forward strand.
AAGTACCTCTGCGCTAAAGTGATAAGTAAAATGAAGAAATCAAGACAGACATAGCAGAGGGAAAAAGGGAAAGGCAAATAAAATTGCATCCATACAGGCTGGAGATGAACAAGCCAGCTAACAGCTCTGCAGAAAAAGACCTAGGGATTCCAGGAGACAGCAAACTCACTATGTGTCAGCAGCTCAGCATTGTGGCAAGGAATTAACAAGATCCCAATCAGCTGATTGAGCAAAGTTATAGTTCTCCTCAACTTGACCATGGTGAAGTCATACCTAGAACATTGTGTCTGGTTTTTGGACAACCCACACCAGAGTAAAACTGGCAAGACCAGCTAAGAATCCCTGAGATGATTAGGGAACTGGAATGACACTAAGTGAACCAAACCTTCTCTTTTTTAAATTTGGCAAAGACCAAAAGGGGATCTAACTGCAGTCTTTCACTACCTACAGGGGAGTTACAGAGGAACTGGAGTTAAAGTACACTCCAACAGGATAAGAGGCAGCTTCCTGTTGCACATAAGGCAACCATTCTTCCCTCTGAGAGGGATGCAGCATTGCAACAGACTGCCTAGGTAGGCTGTGAAATCTGAGTGCCCTTGAATACTGTCAAAAGTCAAAATACCCTGTTGCAATCCAAGCTAACCCTGATGCCAGCCCTTTGAAGAGAGTGTTGGATTAAATACCTTCAGACATCCTTTCCTCTACGAATTTTCTGTGATTCCAATTTATCACTAAATGCTGTCAGGCAGATACAATCCCAACTTTACATTCAAAAGTTAATAATGTTGCTCAAGCCATCTTGGAGAAGAACTAGGCTCCACTTACCTCTAACTGAAAAAAATTATGGACCAGCACCACAACAGCCAGCACTGCCATAAGCAGGCAGAAGAGCTGCAGCCTGAACGAGTCACGCCACATGGTCCATTCGTGTCTTTCCCTCCCATGTTAGACGTTGCCATGACTTCCATTCACCGCAAACATGAATGTCATTTCGTCTCAGCAGAGCACGAGAGAATTCAGTTGACTTCCACTTCATTCCTGCAAGTGCATTTACAAAAACTGTATTATGAAGTCAAGTTTGACACTGAAAGCTTACAAATAGTGGGACTTTGCAGGGCAGTACCTAGCACAACTGAACTGTCAACACAGATTCTTTCTGTGGAACTCGTCTGAGCAGCATTATCCATCATGTTACGTAATTCTCTTGGACATGTCAAAGCAAACCCTTATCATAAAGGGGGTGTCACCCCTAGTTTATATGAAAAAAAAAAAAGGCAAAAGAAGAGTGCAAGATTTCAGTCTGGCAATCAAAAACCCAAAACAAATCATCACCACCACCCTAGTTATCTGTTAGGCCACACCACCACCATCCAGACATCACAAGACCAAGACCTATAGCAGAAACTTCTGGGTTTAGACATCTCCCATTTAGCTGTTTACACATTATTAAAGACTAAGGTGTGAAACAAGTTTGGATAAGCAAGGTAAAAGATACTTGCTCCAGTTTTCTGCTTGGGAAGAGGGGGAAAATAAATCAACTGTAGCATTAAAGAGGAGATATGTAAGAGAGTTGAAAGCACTAAAATTTAACTGCATGTATCACCTACAACATTACATTATATCTTCCCTGTTTTGCTTTTTTATCATTCCTTTTACCTCAGGTACTCATATGCAGCTCTAAAAATAAAAAAAAAATAAATTTCTGGAAAGAATATGGTGTGCTGGGGCTTGGTGTCCCTGGGATTTTGAAATCTAATAAAAGTACTGTCTTTCATAAACATTAACATTCATAAAATATTGTTCCTTTAAGGTTGCTTGATAGCTGATCTGTTATAAAATCACAGACTTAACAGCCACTGATAAAGTTCTCACAGCTTAATGCTTGCTCAGAATGACTCTTAAATCTTCCTTTCTTTCTGAGAAGGACAATTTTGATGCAGTCATTTTGCAAGCAAAAAGAGTACTGTTCTTGCAGAAGCTCTAAACTTGGAAACAGAAAACAGATGGCAAGGAGAGACAGTCAAAAGACACCAATCTCTCCAAACCTAATATTCTCAAAGCAGCATTACTCATACAACCATCCACCAAGTGCAACAACATAATCAAATGATTATATAAACTTTGTATAACTTTCTATAAATAGTATAACTGAGAATTTATACTATTAATATAGTATAAATACTAGTACATATAATCTTAAGACTGTATGAAAAATGAGTGTAAACTTAAATGAAACATAATGATACATTAAATATCAAAATTAACTAATTAAATTATTTATCAAATGAACATAGGCTAGAAAACTGAAATATATTACTGGTATAACCAGGACAGCCTCAAAATAGACCACACATCAAATTGCTGTACAAGGATTATAGGGATTATAACTTCAAATGCTTTGCTGAGAATTACAGAGATCGTATTTCTGACCAATGAACAAGCCTTGAAAGAGCAAGACATCCATTAAAGTGAAAGTATCAAAAATGCCACAAAAATGCAGCTTTGTTGGAACAGTTCTGCACTAATATGAAATTTACATAAAACAGCAGCTTGGGTCATAAATTGAAAATAATTATATCTAAATACATGAAAATGCTAATTTAAGGACATATATGCCCATTTGAGGAGGAGAAACAAATACATCAGACAAAAACAGAATTTTTAATTGTGTTGCTGAGAATTCCTTCCACATCACCGAAAAGCACAAGACACTGAAAATTAATAGAATGCAATTTCAGATGCCCAAAAAGGCCACAAATGCTATTCCTATGTATTTTTATTCAAAATTTTCCATATTCTGTAAATGTCACATGCCCTAAAACATTTAAATGTACAGGTTTAGAGCTTTCTCTATGCTAAAGGCTTAATATACTGCCAGTTTCATCACCCCTGAACAACTGATGCCATTAATTTTTTGTATAAGGGAAGCCCATAAGTACACCAAAAAGCCTTAGGTTCTTACCCTACTCCTGAAATGTTCTCTGAAGCCATCCACACAAAAGGTCAGATAACCTTGGAAACAATAAATTAAAAAATAAGTATATGTATAGAAACACACATAATTTTTTAAAAATAAAATTCATACATTGGCGGTTTGCTTACAGTGGCACAAAATAAAATGGTAGTTATGACTTCTTACCTGTAAAATTACTTTTGTTTCTACAATAACCCAGGAATTTTGTTAAAGTATTTTATTCTTTAAACTTCAATGCTATGGCTTTGAATTTTCTGCTATTTACCTCTAAGTATTAGTTCTCTCAGCTTTGTTCCATGTTATCACAAGCCCCATTTTACCCAAGGTTAAAAACAAAAACCGATTTAATGACATTTTTATGAACACGTCATTCAATTATGCCTCATGATCCATAACAGGATTGTTGGTTTAGGTTTTTTTACAAGTTGTCCATCACTGTCAGCTCCCTATCCCCACAGCTCTATAAGCCAGCAGCGTTACAAAAAGGTACGAGTGCAACAGCTCCAAATTTTGTCATGCAGATCGCAAAGGCAGGGGAGCCGCTACCTCTGGCGATGCCCAAACCATGTCACTGGGGCACAGGGGCTCGAGACTTGGTGCTCCCGTGGCCGCCAGCACGGAAAATCAGATTTGCTGCTGTTTTTTGCAGGTTCCGCCCTGCTCCCCAGGGTGCGGGAGCGGGCAGCCCCCAGCCCGCCGACACTCCGGGGGCAGCGCCGCAGCCCCCGCGGCGGTCCCGGCCCAGGAACACGGGACCGGACACGCGCCCGCGAGCCAGGGACGGGGGCAGCGAGGAGGAAGCACCGCTGCCGGCAATGCAAACCGCACAGCTCTGTTTTATCGCTTCAAAGGTACTTTTTAGGGTGCCGCGGGGTGGGCATCCCCGGGGAGCGGCAAAAGGCAGCTTCAGCATCGCCGGGGAGCGGCACAAGGCAGCCCCAGCATCCCGAGGAGCGGCACAAGGCAGCCCCGGGATCGGCAGGAAGCACCTTCAGCCGCCGCCGCGCTGAAATCCGAGCGGAGCGGGCAGCGCGGCCCTGCGGGCAGACGGGCCCGGCCCGCGGGGACAGGGGATCCGAG
>VXBT01009153.1:787709-832806 GCA_013400235.1 Oriolus oriolus
GGACGGTGCTGCCCGGCCCTGCCCTTCCCGCTCCGCTCCCGTCGGGCCCCGCGCGCCGCTCCCGACACCGCCTCCCGGCGTCCTCTCCGCCTCTCCGGCCCCTCGCAGCCGCCGCCATCATGAAGTGAGCGCCCCATCCGCCTCTATCCGGGCCCATCCGCCGCGGGNGTTGATGTGGAGTCTGCCCGGGTTGCTCGTATTGAGATGTGTGAGAACAGCATCGGTGTCCAGGTGCCGTGGCTGCCGTCAGAGCTGCTCCGCAGGAGATCCGTGCCGTGCTGTAACTTGGGGTTGGGTTTTAGGATCCGGTTTGCAAACGGAGTCTTAGAGCAGCAGGTGTAAAGTACCAAAGTTGTGTAGAAAATGCTGCTTAGACATCCTGCATCTAATGCTGAGATTTGCTGGAGCCAACAGCTGGTCTTTCAAATTAATTGAGTAGAAATCTTCGGCATAAAGTAAGGTGGAGAGCCCTTTCAAGCTGTCATGTCACATGCAGACAGGACTGTCCCTCCTGCAAAAGGAGTGCTTGGCTTTTGAGTATTCCAGTACAGTCATCTTGCTCTACGTTATCTCCTGCGAAATGACCAGGAGATAGACTGGTTGAATCCTTGTGAGCACTCCTGGGAATTAGGCTGTACTTTAAATTGAATTATATAGGTAATAACAAACCAACCTGCTCATTCTGCCTGTTGTTTTAGACAAGCAGGTTAGTGTCACTAGGCAAGAAGGAATCGGGTTGGGCATTGGTCTCCCTGTGTTCCCTAGGCCAAGTTTTGAGTCACTCCCACGTACAGGAAGTACATTGTTGCTTGAGGACAGGCACTTGGAAAGAATGATGCTGGACATAGCTATTCATGCTGTGCCTGAAATACACAGCAGGACTGGATGCAAGTGGTAATTTGAACTTTTTTCAGAAAAATGAAGTAGCTTCAGAATGCCTTGTAAGACACCAGTTTGACCAATGTAACAAAATGCAAAACTTTATAGATTTCTTGAATTATCTTCTAAAAAATTTAATACGAGCTGTGTTTAAAAACTCCAAAAGTGTCAATGTTGAAAAACACTGACTCAAAGAATACTTAATGCAAACTGTGATAATGTCTTTCATGGAAACAAAGCTTACACAAAACACTTTGCCTTCCCAGGTTTTTCAGTTCTTGAATGCAAAATGTGAGTCTGCATTCCTTTCCAAGAGAAACCCCCGTCAGATCAACTGGACTGTTCTGTATAGGCGTAAGCACAAGAAGGGACAGTCAGTAAGTACATACCAGCTAATGGCACTCTAAGTTGGCGACCAAAAGATGGGGTCACTGGTGTGTTAGAGGTCACTTGAGCTTGCCAGTGTTCAGCAGAAGCGTGACCCAGGTCACCAGGGTGAAGATGAGTCAGTAATGGTGAAAATGTGAGCGCAGTTACGTGAGTTTATACACCACTTCCAACAAAACCATTGTATTTGTGTTGTAGCACTTCTTTAAGGGACCACTCAGAGCCACGGTAGGTTCAGTAGATCTTAATAATTGTAGGAATGGCATATGTTTTTAAAAGTTACTTTTAGGGAATGTGGGTAATGCTGTTTCATATGCAGACTTTGTAAAAGTTTGGTCTTGCAAACTTCCTGGATGGTGACAGCATAGGGAGCTGATTTTGAGGTTAAAGGCAGGGATGAGACTCTTAATATACTCTTCTTGAAAACTTTGAGCTGGAGCTTAGCAGGAGGTCTTTCCTTTGTAGCTGTCATTGCATGAAAAGGAGAAATCACAAAGGCATGTAGCATGAGGTATCTCCAGTGCTCTTGTTTAAACCTGCACAGCAGAAGAGCTTGGAGAAGGCTTACATCAGTGCAATAAGTCAGTGTTCTTGCCAGTCTGGTTAAAGAAAGAAAGTTGATGCACGATGGCTTACACTGCTCGCCAGCACCTGATCCCACTTGAATAGGTGTGGAGTGTCTTCCTTTCAGAAGATACCACCAAAGGTTTCTCCTTCCCCCCTTTTTTCTTCTGGAAGTTACAGATGGCTGAACTTCTGACAATCTTTCAAAATCATTTTTTTCATACTTTGCTGTAGAAGCCTAGAAGATTTAGGGGCTAACGTGTGTGTCTCCAGCACTGATAGCTGGGGAGCCAACTAAGGATTGTTGGTAATAACACACAATGAAGAGTGCAGGATTTGGCTGGAGAAGGGGCCATATGGAGGTGGGGCAGCACTTCTCTGTACCAAACAAAAGGATTCTCTAAAGTGAGGAGTAAAATGCTACTTCGGTGTACAGTTTTAAATAGTTTCACTCTCAGTAGCAGCTTGTTTCTGTAATTGTCTTTAACCATGTATTTAATGTCTTGTGATGCTAATTGTCTCCTGCCCTCTTAGGAAGAGGTCCAAAAGAAGCGCACACGCCGTGCTGTGAAGTTTCAGAGAGCCATCACTGGTGCCTCTCTAGCTGAGATCATGGCCAAACGAAACCAGAAGCCTGAAGTAAGAAAGGCGCAGAGGGAACAAGCTATTAGGTGAGAAGTTAGAGACCAGTGGAGCTATCCCAAGCTTTTCAAAGATTACAATACTTTACATACAAAAGCTTAAACTCTAGGTGAGCTCCACGTTTTATAACATTTTTTGTGGGGTTTTCTGTTTGCTTTTAATCTGTGTATTTGTAAGCAATACTGAGTAATCTTGGCAAGAGACAGTAGCAGCAGAGAAGGATCTCTTCTTGCACTCTTCCTTTGTACTTTTGTCACACAGTTATGCTGTCTCTGTAGAAATCTCCCCAGGGGATAGTGAACATAGAGGAGAAATCTGCAGTAATACATTCCATTCCTGATCTTGGGAAGCTCTTACAGTGCTGAGATGAGGAAAGAGTGAATGGCAGACACAGATAACTTCCTGTTTTTCTGTGAATTAACAGGGCTGCAAAGGAAGCCAAGAAGGCTAAGCAGGCAACCAAGAAAACAGCTGTTTCTGCTGCAAAGGTGAGATGCAATAGGAAAAAAAGAAACTATGAAATAGAATACACCATGCTGTAACACAACACACAACATTCTGTTGTGGCACTTTATTGGAAATTCGCATTTCTGTTTTGAGGAAGCAGTTTCATAACTTTTTTATGTGAAAGTTCCTCAACTAGACTTTTATACTGAAGTTAAACATACCCAAACAGCTGCATAGAATGAATCTTTTTTACAGAATAAGTAAATATTACAGTAAAACAACTTTCTGGCCTAATATCAGAGATAGTTAATAGATAAAAACTTGTCTGAATGTTCATCTTCACTATCTAGAAACCTGGTAACAATATATTGATGAATGCTACCATGTGTTTCATTATCACTTATGAATTGATACCATATGCTGGTTTAGTGTTACGTGTGTAAACATCTGTTAACATGATCCAGATATTACAGATTGTAATTCTAATCTGATCTGATTCTGTCAAAAGTATATATGGGGACACTTTTAGGACTGCAGATAAATTGCTTCTCTTTGCTCATACTTAAATTATTCTTTACAGGCCCCTACAAAGGCAGCACCTAAGCAGAAGATTGTGAAACCAGTCAAGGTTTCCGCTCCCCGTGTTGGTGGAAAGCGCTAACTCGCCAAACTGTTGGTCATGCTGAATAAACATCTGATGGAATTCCATTACTTGTGCCATGGTCTGCTCAACTGTGTGAGATATACTGAAGGGAATGAATCTGTGAAATAACCATGTCTGGGTTTTGCAGACTGAAAAGCATCTTCCTGCCATAAAACGCTTTCTTAGACAGCCTGCTGTATTAGCACACGTTTCCCAGTCCTCACTGAGTGGCTCAGGTGGCAGGGAAGATGGAGCTGATGTTTTAGGAGTGTTCTTGCCTGAAGGACAAAACAGCACCTAAGTTTATTCTGCATCTGTGACAGATGACATAAAAAGAGGTTGCTAAGCTCAGAGATAAAAGCTAAACTGGGTGTGAAGTAATGCCATCTGCAAATCACTTATGAAGGTCCTGTGTTGTGCAATGCATGTAGCAAGGTACAGAGAACCAAAAAAGGAAAAGGTTAAAAAAGGGAACAGACAGTTTCACAGACTGCATGGCTCTTACACACAAAGGTTCACATGCAACTTCTCGGTTGGGAAGTTACAAAATGATGAATTGCTGGAAGCTGTCGTCAGGAAAAGGATGCCTGTGAAGATTGAATGGGTTTCAAATGCAGCTGATGGTACACAGTTAAAGCTCATTTAGGTTCATATTTAACTTGCTGAATGCAGACAGGGGTTCCTTTAGTAGTTTTCCACCCTGTCGCCGCTAGAGGGATTGAAATTCCTCATGGGAATTCCTCTGTCTGCCGAGTAACTGCACTGTGCAGACAGCGTGCCCAAACTTTGCCAGTTTTGCTGGACAGCAATAGCCTTGACAAAGCAATGTCCTGACTTACTAGAACCAAAACAGAAACCAAACCTTCACTATTTCCTGGATCCGTTAGTTGCCTGTTGATGCCACATCTTGATGCCTGTTAGCTTTTAGGGCTTGGTTTGTTACCTCACTACACCAGTCAAAAATTCAGCTGTGTTCTCACAGTTTGACTTCGTGCAGTCCTTTTGGGCTTCAAAAACAACGGCTGTAGTGGGCGCTGTGGGTTATGCGCTATACTTTGAGTTATACCTTGTTTGGTTTTTAATAAAATAGATGTGGGTATGGATGAAGGCTGCAACCCATTTAAAAAAGGCCTAGCTTGATTATATTAATGGAATTTGCACCGTGATCTTCCAAACAATTCTACTTTTTTCTATTTAAAAAACCCCATTGGGGCTACTCATGTTTAGAATGAAGGCTTTTAAGCTGGTTAACACACTTGAAAGTGAAGAAGCCAGGAACTGGAGGGGGAAAGAGAGGAAGAAAAATTGCCTGTAGTTTGCAGAGAAAGGAATTTTTAATAATTTAAAACTGAAGGCTGAAAACAGCACTGAAAATTACCTATGCTAGTGGTGATTATGTAAGTCACGTCAGTGCCTTGTAGAAAGCAGCAGGTACCCTGAATGTGTCCTTGTGAATGTTTTCAGCTAAGAAGCTGAAAATCAAGATGAGCTTCTACCATCTGCTTGAAATACCATTAATGATATATATATATAGAAATTGATTGGCAGATATGACTAATTAATACTTGTTAATGCTTTGAAGTTTGCAGGCTTTGGCTGCCTGGTGTCACTGCAGTGGTGCACAGAAGTGCTTCACGATAACTCTTCCTTGATGTTTATTTCTGAGTTCTGACAGATACGGTGAGGAATAAAGAATAACAGCCCATCAGGTTACTCCTCTCACAAGCTGTGCATCGAGTGAGGCCGGCTGTTCGGAGCAGGGCCTTAACCTGGTGTAACAGCACATTATTCAACTCAAACAGATGTAATAGAATAAATTACCATGGAAATTAATATGGGCCCTTGTGTTTACCTAATGCAATGTAATTGATCCTCTATCTAGTACTTACCATAAAAAATGGAGTACCTAAATTTGTCACAGACCCACAAAATAATTTAGGTTAAAAAGGATTTCCAGAGGACATCCAGTCCCAACTCCTTCAAAGTGTGTCTGTTCAGATCAGATTGCTTAGTATCCAGCTGGGTCTTGAACGCAACTCCAAGGACAGAGATTCCACAACCTGTTAGGGCAAGCTGTTCCAGTATTCGACCACTGCCATTGTTAAAATAAAATAAACCAAACAACTAAATACAGAGCCCGTTTTTCTATATAAATAGTGCCGTTGGCCAGTGTCGCTCCATCTGGTCAGTATCTCTGTGCTTGGGGATCGCCGTGCTCCAGGTGCGTCCAGCAGGTACCGAGCACAGGGGAAGAAGGGAAGGAAGGGTCGCTGCTGCTCCCTTCTGCCTGGGCGCGTCAGCCCGCGGTTCCGCCCCTCGGGTCTCTGTTACGGGTGTTAACAACCAGCGCACAGCTCGGACAAGTAAAACGCGCACTTGACATCTAAAGGATTTTCCTTCTTGCCTCTTACAAATAAAACAGCGCGCACTGAGCGCCCCGAGGCTGCGGCGCCGCCTCGCCCGCGCTGGTGCTGCTCCTGGCCGGCACGCATGGCCCTGCCAATCTGCTCGCAGCTCTTGCCCCCGAGGCAGTGCTGGAGCAGAAGCCGCTCGTTTCGAAGCCAGGGCTGCGCAGGGATTTTACTCAGGAGCGTGCCCGGCTCCCGCGGCCATGACCGCGCCCCCGCCGCAGGCCTTGCCCGGCCCCAACATGGCCGCCCCGGCTTTCCGCCCGGCCTCCTCTTTGCCCGGTTCCAAGATGGCGGACCCGTTCCCCCGGGTGCCTTCCCCGCGCACCCGCCCCTTCCCGGCCCCTGCTGCGCGCGCGCGGCTCCGACCTCACTTCCGCTTGTGCAGCAGCCATTTTGTCTTTCCGCCGCCGCTGCTGCCCGAGCTTCTCCCTCCCTCCTGCCGCCGCGGGCCGCGACACTCCAGTTCCCCCCCGGGCGCGGCTCCCGCCTGGCCGGGGCCGATCCCGACCCCCCCCTTCCCTTATCTCGAGAGGCTCCTCCGCAGCTCCAGCGCGGCTCTGAGGGCGCGGGGGCGGCTCCCGTGCCCCCGCCGCGCCATGTCCAGCGAGGAGAGCTACCTGGCCATCCTGCGGTACCTGACGAACGAGCGGGAGCCGTACGCGCCGGGCACCGAGGGCAACGCCAAGCGGAAGATCCGCAAGGCCGCCGCCTGCTACGTGGTGCGCGGCGGCACCCTGTACTACCAGCGGCGGCAGCGCGACCAGCAGCGCTTCGCCGAGCTGGAGGTGGTGCTGCAGGCCGAGCGCCGCGCCCGCCTCATCCGCGCCGCGCACCTGGCGCCCGACGGCGCGCACCGCACCCGCCTGCAGACCTGGCAGGGGCTCTCGCAGAAGTACTGGTGGAGAGGTGAGCGCCGCGGGCCGGGGCGGCGGCGGCTGGGGCACGGCACGGCACGGCGCGGCTGCGGAGCCGGGGCTGCAGCTGCCGCGGCGCTGGGGCACGGAGCCACAGAATCGCGGGTGGAAGGGAGCGCAGTGGGTCATCTGCTCCAGCCTCCCTGCTCAGGCAGGGTCATCCCAGAGCACATGGCACAGGACTGCGTCCAGGCGGTTCTTGACTATCTCCACTGATGGAGACTCCACAACCTCTCTGGGCAGCCTGTACCACTGCACGGTCACCTTTACAATTTTTCCTCGTGTTCACGTGGAGCTTCCCGTGCGTCACTTTCTGCTTGTTGCCTCTTGTCCCATTGCTTGGCACCACCTTGCTCCATCCTCCTGACACCCTCTGTTTAGATATTTATACACGTTAATGCGGTCCCCTCTGTGTCGTCTCGTCTCGAGGCTGACCGGGCCCAGTTCTCTCAGCCTGTCCTCGTAAAAAAGATGATTCAGTGCCTTAATCATATTTGTTGCCCTCCACTGGACCTGCTCCAGGAGTTCCCTGTCTCTCTTGTACTGAAGGGATGTCCGTGTGCCCTCCCTGGCGGGCCCAGGAGGAGACTGGCTTGCTGAGTGACCAGTGCCTTTAAACGCCACCTCGAAGCACGTGGTCTGTGGGCAGTGAAATTGTGTCACACCCCGGGAGGCAGAGCTCGCTCTGCACTGTACACCTTGGTCAGCACATTGTCCAGGGTTTCTTACCTCGTAGTGGTACCTTGAGTATATGGAAACACAGAGTATGGCTGTCCCGTCCAGGTCTCGCACACAGCCCGCTTAAAATAGTGACCTCTCAACTGTGCCTTTGGCATAGGGTGATAATCCATTCCACATGACCTGGGTTAGCTTTGGGCCTCATCCATGAATGTGATGGTGTTCGTGTTTAAGTACTACAGCTGCCAGTGGTGGTTGGCAGTCCTGGTGCTCATTGTTATATTTGTCTCTTTCTTGCAATGAGAAGCTGAGAAGACCAGACTAATTCTCAGCTGGGTCCTGAGTGATATCTCAGCTCTTACAAATGGAGGTGCATGAACAGCAGTAATTCCCAATTGGGACCTTCTTTTGGCTGAGGGCATGACTTGGAGATCTTGTTCCCTTTGGATTTGGTGTTCTACTTTTAGTCCTAGGTATCCATTAAACAAATAGCCTGCTTTTCACTTGCTGTGGGCCCAGCGTGTGTCTGTACGACTCCTCTTGTTCTGCTTTCTTCATCCATCAGCAAGTCTGTCATTTCAGCTTTAGTTTTCCCTATTTTCAGCTGGAGGGGTTTTGCTCTAGCTGCAGCCCATCCCTCCAGTCCAGGTCTCATTGACTTGAAGATCCTTTTCATGTGAAAAAGGATTTGGCATCTCAAAGTTGATATATCCATTCTGGATGGTGGTTTCCTTGCCTTTACATGCATTCTCATTGTCTGCCCAGCACTGGACTGTTCTGGCATCTACTCTCATCCCATGCTGGAAACTTCCTCCATGGGCCTCACTGTAGCTTCTGTTCATCAGGAGAGAGCATTCTGTATTCTTTTGATCTTGCTGGTCATCTTTGTTTGCACATTCTCTGTTCTCTTACTTCTCTTGCACCAAGAATACTAAAATTCATTCCATGCTTTCAGTTCAAGTATTACGTTTCTTACCCATGTCTCCTTTAAAACAATGTTTTCTATGCCATTACAGTACTCTCTGGCTGCTAATGGATAGCAGCCTTGGCTCAGTTGTCATCCTGAGATGGGCATCAGCCTCGTGTGTGTTTGTTCTGTAACTGCAAGGCAATGGGCTGGAGAACGGCCCAGAGGCCAGGAAGGGTGTTAAAGATGTCATTTGAAGGCCAGAGACCTCCTGTCTGATTTCAGATGAAATCAGGGAAATGTAAAGATGTTGAAATGGGCATGAATGTCTTAGGTTGCCTTAAGTCTGTGTTTTCCTGATCCTTACAGAGATATGTATGTAATGACAGTGCACGTCATGCTCTGAGAAGGTGTGCGCAAGCAAGTCTAACTCTGTGTCAGCAAAGCTTTTGAGCTGTGCTCGGTTTTGAACCATAGAGACCCAGCTGCTATGTATGCTTTTATATTGTCCTAGTGAAGAAAATGAATTTAGATTGAAAGCCATGCATGGAAAATGCCTTGGTATCTGAGAGAGAACCCTGGGCTTAGGATCTCTTGAGTGTCTACAATTATTTACAGAATCACAGAATGTGCTGAGTTGGAAGGGGACCCACAAGGATCGTTGAATACAGCTCCTGGCCCTGCACAGGACCATCCTCAAGAGTCATAAGAGTCATCCCCAAGAGCATTGCCCAAAGGCATCTTGAGCTCTGTCAGGCTTGGTGCTGTGACTGCTTCCCTGGGGAGCCTGTTCCAATGCCCAACCAACTTCTAGGGGAAGAGCCTTTTCCTGATACCCAACTTAAACCGCCCCTGACACAAATCCAGGCCATTCCCTTGGGTCCTGCCATTTATATTTGGTTACACTGGTTTAAGTACTGGTGGGAAATTGATTTACTTAAATTCCAAAATCATAAGCAATCGATTTAAATCAGTGTTAATAATACATATCAATGTCACTGCATATAACACAGCTGATCCTAATTTTGCAAAAGCCCTTAAGTGAACCTTCCAATTCTTGTTCTCTTTAGTAAGAACGAGCCATTTGTGTGGGCTAAGTGCAAGATTATGTCACAGTTTTTATTACCTCAGGATTATTAGGCTAAATATCTAAATACCATTTTTATTCTCACTTTAAAAATCTTTCCAGGAGGATTTGCTTGATGCAGTGACATTCTTAATGTTCTCTCTCGAATTACCAGTAGTGACATACAGTATCATGCAAATGGTGTGAGAGAATCACAACTGGTAATAATGAGTCAGAGAGGAAAAGTACAGGTTACTGACTTCATTTTTCTTGGTTAGTATGTAATATTTTTGATTATTAATTATCAGTGTTTTGCTAATCGCCTGCGTATTTAGTTACGTGTTTAAGGTAAATTGAATTAAGATTAGAAGCCTAATCAAGCTCCATTAATTTTTCTTAGGTATTCTTAAGCAGGTTAAAGATTACATTAAAGAATGCAGCAAGTGCCAGGAAAAGCTGGATCGCTCTAGATCTCTCTCAGATCCTTCTGAAATGCTGGAGGAGCTAGGACTGGATGCAAAATCTCATGAAGACAGTAATGAAACAGATGATGAATTGAGTAACACAGCATCAATCCCAGCTGCATCCCCAAAGCCTGTGAAGAAAAAACCAATAGCAAAGCACGAGCTTGTGTTTGTAAGTACCATTGCTTACATCTGAGTAGATTTGCATTGTCTGTTACTGTGTTCTTGGTCATGTACTTATTTTCCATTATTGTGATAATCTTGTAACGATAAGACAATGTAAATTTTGCCAGAGATGCTGAATATGTGGAAGTGGGTTACTGGTATACATGTCATGAAATTAATTATGGTACATCATTGTTGGGAAATAAAATCACCCTGCATATTATGCATATAGAATCTAAGATAAAATGAAAGGCAAAATTGCCAGTAGTAAAACATCACATACAAAGTTTTTATGGGCTCTATATCTGTTCCTTAATAAACGATGCTATTGTGATACATGAAATTCGTGTTCATAACTACAGGCTCACATACACGTAAAGACACTTGAATTTAGAAACTGTTTCAAACTGTAGCATAGAAAAATACTGTCAAAGAACTGTTTGAGTGTATCTTCCCATTTTTCCAGTTGTCTGTTTTAACTGTGTTTGGAGGGAGGGTGAAACTTAAAGAGAGAAGACAATAGTAAAGTTAAGCTGTATATTCTACAGGCTTGAACTGATTGTATGGTTGCAGAAAATAATCCTTTTCTGTCTTTCAGTGTGAATGCTTAAAAAGACACAATTTAAATGTAATGAAGTTCTCATAATGTTGTTTATGACAGGTTGACAGTAAGGGCCTTGTGAAGCAGTCATCTTCCAAACATTGTCTGTCAGTCTTAAACCAACTGAATCAGCAGAGGCTTTCCAATCAGTTCTGTGATGTGACTTTGCTGATTGAAGGAGAGGAGTACAAAGCTCACAAATCTGTCTTGGCAGCCAACAGCGAGTACTTCCGAGAGCTCTTCATTGAAAAGGGAGCTGTCACTAGTCATGAAGCTGTAGTGGATCTGTCAGGTGAATTGTTGTGGGTTTCAAAGCTAGAAATCATAATATCCTAAGTAAGGTGTACAGTATTTAATTCAGTCTTATTTGAGTGTTGAAGACAACCAAATTTTTTGTCTTGCTTTTTTCTCTCTTTTACTCTAAAAGTATTTTGTGTGGATCTTAATGCAAAAGTGACCACTGTGATTTTGCCTAATCTGATTTTCTGTGGACTGTGGCATTTAATCTTAAAATTTCTGAGAAGCTTTTGGTGGATTTTTACCTTGCTTAGGCATGTTCCCTCCTTGTATTACTCACAAACGGTAAAAAGGGAGCAAAATCAAATGCTTGAGTGCATCAAGCAGGGATGTTGACAAGCTGCTTGGGGAGCTGTTTAGTTTAATGAATGCTAAATTGCTTCTTAGTTCTGTGAAGCAGAATCATACATGTCTGCTTATTTCTCAGAACTCATACAAGAAAGATAGGAGACAATTCTAAAATAAATGTTCTAAAAATAGCTTTGTAGTGATGAAGAATACTGTACAGAACATATGCCTTCTGCATTGCTTTCTCATTTATTAACTGTCTGTCTCTGCATGAGCAGTAGACATGCGTGAACAACAATCTTCTAATAGGATGGTCCAGAAGGTTCCTCACATTAAATACTGGATTTATTATCTATGCAACTGTGGAAAATTATACCAAGCAGTTCTGTTATATATTCTATATATATTTAACCAGTTTTATCGATATATCCATATCTCTATTGTTTTCAATAGCTACTTTCTTGTCTTACTTTTCTGCTACATCACTTGTTACTTAAGACCTGAGTACTTTCTGAATGTGTAGCAGGTCCAGGAAGACTTTGGTTAAATTCATCTGCTCCAAAAGTATTGTGGCTCTCCCAGCACCTTGAAATATTCCTCATAGAATTTTATTGGGAAACTACCTAAATTCTACTTTGTTATTGGAAAAGTTGTCTGAGCTTACTTACACATAGAAACTACATGAGGAGGAAACTTTAGTGTAAATGACAACTGAGTCCCAGCAAAGGGCTCCAGTGTTACTTCCAAGTGTGTTTCGCTCTAAATTTTAGACTTAACTGTATCAAAGGTGAATTGTTTTATTCATCATGGGATATTTTGGTGTAATTTCAGGTCATCAGTATCTGCTCTAATATCTTGTTTTATTCCTGGTAGGTTTCTGCAAGTCCAGTTTCCTGCCTTTGTTGGAATTTGCTTATACTTCAGAATTGACATTTGACTTCTGTAGTATGGCGGAAGTGGCCATGCTCGCTCGGCATCTCTTCATGTCAGAGGTCCTGGAAATCTGTGAGAATGTGCACAAACAGATGGAAGAGAAACAAATAACCGTGTACCAAAAGGGAGATATTCAAACAGTGGAGTCAACACAAAATCTAGCAGAGCAGGCTGAAGTGGAAATGCAGCCTGTGGATGGTACTGAGCAACCTACGCTCGCAGCCAGTGAAGTTCCAGTAGCTGTGAATGGAGCTCCTTCCTCTGCTGGGACAGAGGAGGCAGCAGCACCCCAGCCTGACCTCCTGCACCCAGAGCCTCTGGAGGCCACTGTGGGTGATCCTTCCAAGCCTGTGGAACAGTGTGGAACAACTGAAAATTACATCAAGATCCAGCTGGTGGAGAGCATTTCAAACAGCATCTACAGCAGACACAGCGCTGAGCCATCAGCTGTGGAAGCCATGGACACACAGAGTCAAAGGGAAACTGAGACAGTTCAAAATGAAAGTGATAAAGCACATGTGGACACTGCTTCAGAAGACTCCTCAGAAACAGTCAAGCAAAAAAGCAATGAGCAGAGCAGCTCTGTTTCCCAGCCAGAAAGCCTCGCTTCCAGCCAGGATGATACTTACAAAAGCAAGCTTCGCCAGCGTTCAGTCAGTGAGGGGGGATACATCAGACTGCATAAAGGAATTGAAAAAAAACTGCAGAATAGAAAGACAAATCCTAAATCTGCAGTGCAGCAGGTATTCTGTCTGTCATTAGACCTGAAGTTACCAAAGTAACTTCTAAGCTGTGACGGTTGTGCAAACAAAACCACAAAAGCATTGACTTGGCATCATTATTCCTTCCATATTGAAGGTCTTTAGAATGCTCAGTGACCACAGCCTAGGTTGAGTATCTTCTCACAGCTTGTTATGGGTGGACAGAAGTTGTATCATCTCCCCAAAATTCTTAATGATCTTAATTTAATTGAGCTAACTCATGTGTATGTTAGTCATAGATACCTATATTTATCTATTAGAGAAGTGAGATCCTACATTTATTCAGACTTGAAAACAGCATTGGGAATGAAAAATTTTACATCCCGTGCGGATCTTAAGATATAGTCATGAGTCACAATAATGCAGTCCTGCTACCTTCAGATTGGGGTCAGTTAAGAGAAAGGTTCAAAGAGCACTGGTGTTAAAAACTCTAGCACTTGAACATGCTAAATGTGTAGTAATTGAACTAGTTCCAATTACAATTTTTTTTTAATGAAACAGTGTTACTACTCTTTGCCCTTTGAGAGCCTTTCCTCTTTCAGTGCCTATAGATAGTTGACATTCATCTCACTGGGCATTCATGCATTTAGTTTGTGACAGAGTGCACTTCACTGCATATTGGCAAAGTCTTCTGAAGAACTGTCAATTTCCAGAGAAGTCCTGAGAGTTTTGCCTACTAGAGCCACCAGTCCCACACACAGGGGAATAATTTGGTATCATTACAACACCCTCGTTGATAGAAGCTGTAGCGTTAGTGTCTTTTTACAGATGGACAGCTTAAAGACCAGCTGTTAAAACTAGCACAATCTAAATACTTGAGCAACCTATTTATGCTGTTTGGAGAGTGCCAGGGTTTTGTTCTGTTTTGGAAGGGAGAATATTTACCTTTGGAAACAGTTCCTATTAATTTATTTTGCAATTTTTAAATCCAGCTCCTTGACAGATGAGGTCCACAGACCTATGGAAGAAAGGAATTGGTTTAGATGATTGCTTGGGATTGGACTCGGGAATAAGTTTCTGCTTTCCTTACTTGTTTGTAGTTTTTAGTGTTTTGTCTCGTGCATCCCTCAGTTTTCCCATATGGCATGGGATGTCATATAAGCTTCAGAAAGGAGACACTCTCCTGAGTTCCCAGTTTTGATGCTGGGAGAATAACAGGAAAGAGATTGCAGGAAAAATGCTGCTGAATTCAATTACAGTACTTGCACCTGGCATGGAGATATTGGGGATGAGGTGTGCTTTGTAGGAATTAATTATTTTCCTAGCTCTTACTAATCATATACTGAACAAAATTATTTTTGTGGCTTTGCAATTTAGCCACGTTTGCGTAAGTTTTCCGAGCAACAGGAAAATTTAAAAATATATAAGTTTTTCTCTGTGTTGAGTTTCAGTTAGGTTTTCAGAGGCATGGAAGGGTTGGCATGTTTTCAAAAACTGCTAGGTACCTCACTTGTTGGGAGAACAGGATGAAGAAATGGGGATTCTTGTACCTCCTTCCCTTGCCTTACTCTCAGAAACCCAATGGGAATCCTTGTACCTCCTTCCCTTGCCTTACTCTCAGAAACCCAAAGGGAACGCACCTGATACAGGACATTTCAACCTGATCACTTAAATTTGGCTTTTAAAGAATTTGGCAGCAAGTTGCTACAAAGGAAGATGAGATTATCAGATCCAGGTGGCACTGCCAATACCACCTGACAAAAACCCGCTAGTGCCTTATTCCTAGATAAAAAATGTCTAGGAAAGCTGGAATGCTCTTCACTTGGTAGAAATCGTGACTGGCAGTACTCTGTGCTGCTTCTGTAACTATCCCATAGCTGTCACTTAGGCAGTTACTCAGGTTGTCCCTGAACTGGTAAGTCACTGGGTGACCATCATCATCATAAGTTTAGGGTTGTAAAGCAAGACTGGTTTTTTGCTCACCTGGAGGTGTGTAGTTTTGTAGTGAACTAAACGAGGTGACGTTCTAGCAGCTAAGTCAGCTGAGCAAATTTAAGAGGTATTACAGTAACACAGAAACCAGCTTTTAATACAAACTTTCAGACGGGGTATGAAGTACAGTGCAGTAAAATTCATTCAGACGTTCTGTTTTTCCAACTTAGGTTGCCATGAAGCTGGTACAAAGAGGGAAAAAGATGAAACAGCCCAAAAGAGAGACCACGGAAAATAACGAAGTGGAAGCTCAGCACAAATGCACTGAGTGTGGAATGGTGTTCCAGCGGCGCTATGCACTTATAATGCACACACTGAAACATGAAAGATCTAAGGAATATAAATGCCCAGTAAGTTGAGGGGTTGGAGGGTTTTTTTGTGTGTAAACTTTCTTTATGAAAATTAATTCAGTAGTGATACTAGTAATTATTTTTTCTTGCCTCTTTTGGTACATATATTTATTTTCCTTTCGGATTTCAGAGTAGGATACAGCCTTAATCTGGATGGGGTGAGGTAGAATGGGGTGCAGCCATTTGGCCTGACAGTGGTGTGTGACTTGCTGCTCAAGACAGTGATTTGCTTTTAACCCTACCAGTAAGTTTGTGTTTAGTTTAGACTGGCAGTTAGTCTCACTGGGAAGTGATCAGTGGTTCAGTCAGTAGCCATAAAATAAAAGTTTACAGCTATTCATTATCTGAGACAAAATGGCTGTTGGAGTCAGGTTATAGATTTAATTAATCATATTGCTGTACTTAAAACATTTGAGTACTTTCTTGTTTTTTTCAATAATTCTGAATGTTACGTGCAAAGTAAAGTTGTAATATTTTCTGTCCCAGTTGTGTAAGAAAGAATTCCAGTACGGTGCCTCCCTGCGTGCCCATCTGGTGCGGCACACGCGGAAGACGGAAGCCACCGCTGCAGCTCCTGGTGCCGAGGGGACAGGCGCGTCCTCGGTGAAAGGGAGAACCAAGAGAGAATTCGTGTGTGACATATGTGGGAGAACTCTGCCTAAGCTCTACTCTCTCCGAATACACATGCTTAAACATACAGGTGTCAAACCCCATGCATGCAAGGTAAAGTGCTTTTGCTCTCTGATCAGATTAGTAATGTTCTGTACTACCAGCATTTTGGTGTTGATGCTCTGCCCTACAATTTACGTTAATCTCGGTCACTTCACAATAGGGAAAATTGCTGCAGTATTCATGATGAAATTGCTTGCAGTCTAAGAGTGACAAAACTAGAATGAATTTGAGTTGTGCAAGTTCATATTCTTGTGTCTAGAAGGTCTTCCTTCAATTATTATTTTTTTTAACAGACCAGTTGTGTCACTGGTGCAAAATCACAGGCTTGGCCATCCTAGTTCCCAAGAAATACAGGAGGTTTTGTTCAGTTTGAAGTTAAACACGTATTACATAATGAGTTTTATTTGTCCTATTCTACCACATACGAATTTTTTTAGGTTTGTGGAAAGACCTTTACATATAAGCACGGATTAAAAATGCACTTAGCTCTCCATGAAGTACAGAAGCAGTTCAAGTGTGACTTGTGTGAAAAGTCTTTTGTCACAAAAAGAAGCCTTCAGGAACACATGAGCATTCATACAGGTACGTGATGAGAAGGGGAATCCTTTTCCTTTGCTAGGCTGCTGTATGCTGCTGAACTTTAACATTGTTCTTCAGTGTCAAAGGAGCTGTTTAAAAAATAAGTGGTATTTTTTACTTCTGGTCGGGCAGCTCAGATGTAGGTAAGTAGGCATTTTTGGGGCTGTTTTGCCATAGTTTAATGTTACTGTGCAAGTGTTCTATACAAGAACAGGGAATTGTGGCTGGTCTGTTCCTGTGGTTTTATGTACGTATTTAATGCCTCTGTAATGTCAATTCAACCAAAAATAGGCAACAGGCTGGAATGTTCTAGAGCACTTAACCTTCCAGCCTGTCCTTTTAGAGGAAAACATGTTAAGTTAAATCTCTCAGAATCTCCATATGCATTTTACAAGATTTCCTGTACTAATACTGACATTTTATAAAGCCTGGTGTCTTGAAAGATCTTAGCATGTGAAAGATGACAATATAGTAATTTAATGCAAGCAGAGTTTTAAAATTGTAATGTTTAAAGGTTGTCTGTGTTTCTGGTTTTCTGGGCTGGGCAGAATCAAGAGTGATGTTCAGTTAGGACAATTTGTTCCTGAAATTAAGGAATTTATATTATTAGTTATCACTCCTGTGTTGATTAAATGGAGCAGAAACTTTTATTTTAAGGTGTTTTTCCACAAATACGGGATATAAGCAATAATCCATAAGCGATGCTGTGTTGCTGAAGGAGTTGCATAATACATAAACATGGGCAGTTGTAGGTTTTTTCACACAAGAGGGCAGTTTTTTAGGCTGCTCACTTTTCCTGACGAAATTATAGTTGCAGTGATGTACCTATGTTTAAAAACATGAAATAAAGTAATTTAGAGTTGCTACTCCTCCGCTGTGTGTGTTATTACATTAGCACATACAAAATACACTTAAAAATTCCATCAGCGTGTAATTAAACCAACTTCTCTTTGTAGTACTGCTCTGATTACTTAAGATAAATTATAGATGAATTAAAAACCTGTCTCACAAAGCACTCCAGAGAAATGGAGGCCTGGCTTGGTAACATATTTTGTTTTGTTTTTGGCAGGAGAATCCAAATATCTTTGCTCCATCTGTGGAAAATCTTTCCACAGGGCATCAGGACTCAGTAAACACCTAAAGAAACATCAGCCAAAGCCTGAAGTTCGTGGATATCAGTGTCCTCAGTAAGTCAGGTGATGGGTGGTTTTGGTGGGCTTGTTTTCTTAGCATTAATGATCATAGTAATTTTCAAGATTAAAAGCAGCTCCTTGTTGTAGCATAAAACTGTTCCACTGGCCTGGAATAAGACTTATAAAGCATGAGAATAAAAAATGCATTTTTGTAAATGCATGGCCTGGAGAGCAAAAGCTTGGTTTTAAACTGTTACCTAGCTCTAGTTTCATGCAGCTGTTCTCTAATGACTGTTTGCACTGTAATTGGTGCTGTAATCAGTAGCTGTATGGGTTTATAGCTTTTTTGTAGGACAGATAAAAGAGTGTAAGGTTGTCAGAGGCCAAGGGCCTTCAGCCTTGTTTTACCCTCTTTTAGTGTGACAGCTGATCTCAGTTTGATTTGAAGATGCCCTGTAGGGTCTGCAGTGTCCTGCACTTGTGTGCAGTGCAGTACGGGCTGTGTTTAGCAAACAGCTGTGCAGGAACATCACAAACTGAGACTCACTGACTGCTGCGGGTCTCTTGATTAGAAAACTTATATGACCACTTAAATATTGCAATAAATAGCATTTATTTTTATTGTTAATGGCATTTACTAATTTTTAAATAATAGCGTTGTGGACTTCAGTTAAGCAGAAAGTGTAACTAGAAAGTGTGTTGTTAGTGCATTAGCAACACATGGATACTTTTTCCATGACTGAGAAGACTATAGGGAACCTTTCAGGTGCCCTGCAGAAGGATAAATAATGCTTAATTTTGGAACTCACAATGAGGTCCCTGGGAAGCTCTGTCAGATATTAAGAGGAGTGGTACAATTTATATGATTACCTGAAGCAACTCAAGGTTTTAAAGAAAGTAATAATCTAAAAAATTGTTTAAAGTGTCTCAGTGCTGCTGCATGCTACCAAAACCAATATTTTCTAAATTACAAAAACTTACTTCAGTTCTGTCAGCAATGGTTTTATTTAGTGATTTTTAATGCTAAAAGTATTAATTCTAAAAATGCAAAAAGCCAGAGCTAATAGGGTGCACAGACACTGTTTCATGAAACATACTAGGGAAGTCAATTTTAGTTTCAAAGGTGAAATATATTTATAAAACAAAAATGTTTTCTCAAGGCAGTAGAGCCATGGATGCAAGAGGTCACCTTGACAGAGAAGATATTTTGACTCCCCAGCTTCTTCAAAACAGACACAGTCCTTGCTGTTTCCGCAGCGAAGGTCTCTACTAAGGATATAATTCATGTTGTCACAAGTGGTTTAGAGAGCTTCACTAAGCAATAACCAGACTTCAGTTTTTTAGTTTGGTGGCTTGGAATGGAAGCCTCTCTGTCAGGCTTCAGTCTGAACTTGCGGCCCAGTTGAGCAAAGCTGAGGATGAGTTATTTTCATAAAATGTTTGTGGAAGTTTTGCAGCGAAGTATGTGTTTGATTAAGTTGCAGTAATGCATGACAATGTTAGAGGGTGGTGGTTGCTCGAGTTTTTTACTTCTGTAATGGCTTTTCCAAATATGCAATACTTGAGGCGAGAACACCAAGTGCCAGCCCCTGAGGGGTCTTTGTGATACTTTGTGATGTGGATGTGCAAACCAAGGATCCCTGAGAGCCCCATTTGAACTGAAGCGGTCAGATTTTCCAGCCTAGGAGGAGGAGGTTGTTTGGGTGGCTCAAGGACTGTTAACCTTTTTTTCTCTTCTCCCTCAAAAGCAAGGAAGACTTTTTTCCTCTCCAGAATGCCTGTTATTCAGGCAACGTAATATTAAATGTTTTGTTCCTGTATGGAAGCTTTTTTCTTTTTCAGATTCCACAGGATGTTGTGAATTCTGAGATTCCCTCATGATGGTGGTTGATACTATAGAAGTTGAATCCTCCACCTTTGCTTGCTGGCATTCCTCTGCCTCGGTCCTTCCTTGAGTCATACAGCTGTATAATGTTACATGAGGAAGAGAGAAAGATGAGCAGCAGAATTTCTTTCAAAGGGAGAAACCATGTTTTTGATTAGACCAAACCCTGTAGTTTTCATACCAAGAGGAGCTGTATAGTCATACTATGGCAGAGTATAAATGAAGGAAAACCATGAGTTTGCGTGGGTTAAGATGTGTACAAGCAGCAAGCTAAAGAATGAGTATCACTCCTTTCAGATGTTTTCTTGCAGATTATGAATTTGGTTTTTTAAATTTCCTAAAAAACCCTATATTTGAGCATTAAAAGCAACAAATTCCAGTATCTTTGTGCCAGTCCTCTTTGGTTAAGGGAAGAAGCAGCTGTTACTGTCCTCATATATTCATATGGTATAATACAAATTTCTGATGTCTCCCAGATGGTTTGCCTCTGATCATTCTCCAATAAAATAGCAGAAGGAATAAAGTTACTTGTAACTGACAGAAGAGTTTCAGAGGTCCTCAGGTTTTATTCCAGGCTTTGAAATAAGCTGCTGTTCTTTTAAATTTTTCCTAGTTTAAAATGGGCTTGTCCTTCATATAAATACTGATGATGCAGTAGGTGTTCTCAAAGTCTTCAGCTGCTATTAAAGAAGAGTGTCCCAGTGCCTTTGAAATCAGTGCCTTTCTTGTATGGGATGCTAAAACATTCACTGTTACAGGTGTGACAAGAGTTTCTATGAAGCTCGGGATCTTCGGCAGCATATGAATAAACATTTAGGTGTGAAGCCATTTCAGTGTCAGTTCTGTGGAAAATGTTACAGCTGGAAGAAAGACTGGTACTCTCATGTAAAGTCTCATTCTGTCACAGACCCTTATAGGTAAGAAGAAGTTAATTTAACAACTGAAACCTACTAATCAAAGGGAGGTTGTACAGATCTACAGCCAGCCAACAAGGAAAGTACTAATGCATTGATGATGGCTGGGGTCTTTAGGACTTGAGAATGGGTGGGGGACTTTAAATAGTGTGGATTAGCTGCTGACCTGGGACAGTCCTGGAACTAAGACACGTGAAGTCATAAGAGGATAAATACAATCAATGAAGTTAGAAACATATGTGATCTCATTTCTCTAGAAGGGTAAGTGGAAGCTTTCTGGCTGTGGATAAGAGAAAATGTAGTTCAGTCCACCAATATGACTTTTAATTGTGGAACTACTCGCCATATAAGACAGTGTTCTGTTAAACTTTGCCTACCATAATTAAAATGCGTTTTGGTTTAAAAGACATACGTGTACAATAATGGGTTTCATAGATTTCTCACTTAACACATTTTAGGTGTAATGTATGTGGGAAAGAATTTTATGAGAAAGCTTTGTTCAGAAGACATGTAAAGAAAGCCACACATGGTAAAAAAGGAAGAGCAAAACAAAATCTGGAACGAGTTTGTGAGCATTGTGGAAGAAAATTTACACAACTCCGGGAATATAGGAGACACATGAACAATCATGAAGGTATGTAGAACACTAGTCATGACATCCCTCAACCCTTAAAAACACGGTGTGCAAAGGGGTAATTGTTTCTTTGAATCTGCATGTGTGCTGTCTGGCAAGACATGGAGGAGTTTTTACAGATTCTCCAGTTAGTTTTATGCGAGTCCTGCTTCGGTACCTTGCTACCAGTGATTACCAGAAGTTGCTGTTGTCATGCACAGGGACCATGCCAATTTATCCTCAGAACCTGAACAGAAGAGGAACTTTTTTACAAGTGATTAAGGGGGGTAAAACATTCTCCATTTTCAAAGGTGCACACAGAACAAAGTTCTCTTCAGATAGGAGAATGATTGGCCTTAATTTAAAAAAAAAAAAAAAAAAAAAAAAAAGGACCGTTGTTGGAAATTGATCAACTTCTTGATTTATAACAAGTGGTAAACTATATGATGTTCGGGGAAGATACAAATTTTTTTTTTTTTTAACAGTACATGCATTTTTGCTTTAAATGAAGTATGAATTCGATTTTTGAGTATTTGGTTCTTCCAGCTGTTTTGGGAGTCTATATATTTTCCTGTCTTGGGGCAAAACCCACTTTTTTTTGAAGCATGTCTCCTTATAGAGCTCTTATGAGTAAATCTGACAGCTGTCTTAACTACTGAAATAGAGATTTTCTGTTTGTTTCTAAACAGAGAAAGTGGCTTGTAGTAGGTACTCAGCCTAAATCTACAGTAACTATCACAGAGGAGAAGCCAGTAGTGAGATGGTGTTTGTCACCACCCACACTCCCCATTAGATATTGCAGACCACAGAACTCAGATGTTATGAGGGAAAATAAGATTATGCAAACATCAGGTGCTGTATTTGAACATACGGAGTGTGGAAGAGGAGGGGTAAAGCTGTAGGTGTACAGGAGGATTTACGAAAGCAAAGGGTGACTAGAAATGTAAGTGACAAATTCTATGAAGTAAAACATGGCTTCAGAAAGGCATCGCCAGCAAAATGTTACTAGAATTCCATTAAGCATTGTGCACTTAAAATAAGGAAGAAACTGCATTAAAAGGAATCTTGAAAAGTTTTTAAAAGTAAGGTGTTGGATTGGGCTGAGCACTTGTGGAAAATCTCACCACTGAATGCATGATGCTTGCATTATATTGTTACGCAGAAATGGTGAACAGGATCTCTTTCTTAAGAGACAGAGGTCACAGTATTGCTCTGTTCTTCCACGCTGCTGTTGTCGCTGTCTCTGCTGACCCTGGCTCCTGGCTCTGTGTGAGCTCTGGGTCACCTTTCCTTTTGCTTTGCCCCACGCAGGTGTGAAGCCGTTCGAGTGCCTGACGTGCGGCGTGGCCTGGGCGGACGCGCGCTCCCTGAAGCGCCACGTGCGGACGCACACCGGGGAGCGGCCCTACGTGTGCCCCGTGTGCAACGAGGCCTACATCGACGCGCGCACCCTGCGCAAGCACATGACCAAGTTCCACAGGGACTACATACCCTGCAAAATCATGCTGGAAAAAGATACTCTTCAGTTTCACAACCAGGGGACGCAGGTGGAACATGCCATCAGCATTTTAGCGTCAGACATGCAGGAGCAAGAAGCCGAGATCAGCTTTGGTGCTGGTGAGGGCGAGACTGTGGTAGTGACAGGAGAGACGCTGGAAGCCATCGAAGCGGTTGCAGCTACTGAGGAATGTACATCGGTCTCTACCCTTTCTGACCAAAGCATCATGCAGGTGGTAAATTATGTACTGGCACAACAGCAAGGACAGAAAATGGCTGAAGTGTCACAGGCCATTGAAACTGTCGAAGTAGAAGTGGCCCATGTTACAAAGACAGAGTCAGTTTAGTATATGAGAGAGCAGGAATGGTTACGTTCTATAATCTGTGAGAGCTGAGTATTTAGTGGGTTATCTGAGGCTTTCAGTGTTGCCTGTTTTCAAATGGTTAATCCTCAGTACTGAATGTTGTGATGACAGAATACTGCACCACGCATTAGAGGGAAAAAGTTTCAATACTCTAGTGTGGGCCAAGGCTTAGAAAGCTAAGATTTCTCTACTGGCTATAACTTCAAAAAAAACCAAAAAGGTTAAAATAATGTTTTTGTGTCATGGAGTAAGTATCATACTGTAACTTTGAAAAATTAAAAAGAAAAAACCATATAAAAAGGCTGCACCAAAAACTAGAAATGCACAGCTATTGGTAGCTTTTTTGTTTGTTTTAATGTGCATTTCATCAAGTTTGGGAGCAAATTACCTGTATTGGGTTCTGTCTTTTTACTCCCAAGACAAGGGAGGTGATAGAATGCTTTGTGTAGCGTGTGCTTTGTGTGACATACAGAAAAACTGAAGCTTTTTTCTCTGGGCAAATGCACTGTTGGCAGTTAGTGAATCCCAGTTCTGAAGAACTTATTTAAATTGCAGGTGTGTGGGTGGCTGGTCCAAGGTTCAGCAAAATGCTGTAAAATGTTTTATAGGTAATGGGCAGGGATGTGCTGAAGTCTGAGGAAGTGGTTCTCCAAGATGGTTGTGGATTTAAGTTGACCAGAGGACAGCCCACCACAGGGAGACTACTTAAAGAAGTAAACTCCTTTCCATGTGTAAAGGGAGGAGTTTAAACCGCAGCCTCTGTGCACAGCCACGTTTAGCTCAGTGTTTGTTTGGAAGCTATTGCCAGCACTGATGTATGTACCCAAAGCAGGCAGCCTGATGATGGATGCTTCCGATTTTGCTTTACATTTGATGTAGAAACTGTCAAAGGAAAAGGTCTAATGGCGCACTTCCTTGGGAACTGAGGAAGTCCAGCTAGTTACTGACTGATCTTATCTTGTATCGTATTGAAAGGAGAAGCCCTGCTAATTCCCAAGCAGGACACAGGACAATAATCAGGGTAGAGAGATACGACAATCTTAGCATGGGGTAAAAATTAGATTTGTCTCAAAATTACCAAAATCTCTAGAACACCTTATTACTGCTGCTTTAAGTACTTCTAGGGCCAGTTGATACCTGGTGTTACACCACATAGTTGGAGAAATCCTTACTGGGTGTTTCTGCAAGTAAGTGTGAATGACAACTGTGCTTGGCCCAGGTTTCCGTGTCCCCAGTTTAATACCATGAACAGGGCACATCTTAGTCTGTACAAGGTGTGGGTTCCTTCACTGCTGCGTGGTTTTTTAAACAAGCAGCATGTCTGTCAAGGAAACTGAAAGTGCTTTGCATGTGAACAATCAGAGCTGTAGTCTTTACATTCTTCTCAGTGCATAGGGGTATCATATATTTCCTAACTTGGACAGCAGCAAGATACCTGAGCAGCCAGAAACCTGTAATATTGCAGGGTAAACTTCATAAATAAAGTGACGTGCATAGAACTCTGCTATGTGTGAAACAGATCCACTGAACAAATTTAAGCAAACGCTGTGGCAAAGTAACCACCTCATTTCAATTAGTATTTCTACTTTTCATCTTACTAAACTATGTGGATATACGTCTACTAAGCTACAGAATGGACTGTTCTTTTTATACTTTGCAATTCTATAGATAAGCAGTTGTTGAAGTTTTTTTATGTTTGAGTTCCTGTCTAGGATCCAAATTGATTTGTAGATGCCTATTTCAAAAGTCAGGGTCTTATTTCAGAGAAATAATGTAGTTATTTATATATCCTGCAGCCCTTTACAATTGTATTATTTTCTAATCACCAAATGGAGTAAAAGTAAAATGAGTATTTAAAAAAAAATTACTGCTAGCTGTAACTTGCATTTTTGTATGGTAAAGAATCTGGAGATAGCCATCCTGCTTAAAATTAAAATACTGCCATTATGATGGAAAAAGATTGAAAAGAGCACTAGGTAAAATTGAAAATTTACTTCAATGTTTGTATCTTAAAAATAATTATGTATTACTAAAGTGAAGAAGTGTTCAAGGAAAAATAGCTGTAAATAGTGCTAGAACATTATTTGTATATTTAGTGTGTTACCTTACAAAAAAGAATATTACCAGCACCTTAGTTTAATCTTTGGTGCATTTATTTATTTGCTCAGCCTATGGAAGAAGTGAAAGTGAATCTGAATTTCGGAGCCTTCTTATCCGCTGTCAAAATGCTTGTACTGACTCAACGATCTGCTGTTTAAAAACAACCACCAACCAAACTAATCACAAAAGGTTGTTTTCTAAACAAGATTCAGCCAGGAATGTCAAAGCTGAATGTTGTGGCTCCCCTTTCCTAACATGCTGTGCCTTACCTTTTCACAACGGCGTGAGGTAGGTAGGGAGTGTCACTCTTGGCTTTGCTGTTCCCGTATGTGTGGCGTTGCCTTATGTTTTTCTTTGGACTTCAGCACTTAAGACATTCACTTCCCTTCTGCAAAAGTTAGGCTGCAAATACGCAGTTGGTATCTGATTTTTTAAAAATAAAGTTCATGAGAAGTGCCCGTTCATTAAGTATTCCTAGTGAATTCCTGTACATAATGAATTTGATTTGTACATTCTGCTGTTTTTATTTAGTGTTAGATGTATAAAGTTATGGTTATTTCTGTCATCAAATAAACTGATCTCTGCCATGAATTACTCTTTCAAGAAAAATCTTTTTTTTTTTTTCTGGGGAAAGAAGGTGTTGCAGAATTACTTATTCCTCTTCAGTATTTCACTTTCCATATACAGACAGATTCTGGCCTGAATAGTTCTAGTAACCCCTGCTTTTTAATTTTTGCTTAAGGCTCAGAGAATTATGTTGTATGAGGAAAGGAAACACACTTCCCTCCTGAATTGTGTCAGGACATGGCTGTACAGTGCTAATGAAACACCATGTACATTGATACTGAAATCGCTTTTGCTGCAAGTCCTCGGGGTGGGTGAGGCATCTGCTCAGCCCCCTGGTACCCAGCTGTAACCATTTTGGTTTGTTTCAGATGCTATTTCTCTTGACTTGGGTGTCCACAACTCTGCACCCCAAAGCAAGCACCAGCCAGCACTTCCATCTTGGCCTCTGCCCTGGGATGGATATTTGAGCAGGGGTTGAGGTGTGGAAGTTGTCCTCCAGTGTCACTCTTCTGGCTGAAGGATGAGCTGTACAGCTGCCTCCAGGTCTCGGAACAAACAGTGTCCTGTGCCTTTCCCTTTGCTATTACAGGAGCTTCAAGGCAGCACCAGTGTTGCAGAAAGCCTGATTATCTTCTGTGGTTCATCCTAAGGGAACGCTAGGAGCTTTTTAGCACATTAACTGCTCTGTGTGTCCCTGTAAGTAACCAAGC
Source organism: Oriolus oriolus (assembly GCA_013400235.1). Classification (NCBI taxonomy): domain Eukaryota; kingdom Metazoa; phylum Chordata; class Aves; order Passeriformes; family Corvidae; genus Oriolus; species Oriolus oriolus. The sequence continues at coordinate 814,074 of VXBT01009153.1, forward strand.
TAAGTCTATACATAAAGAAAAATGGCGGTTTCAAAAGGCTGATTGCTGAAGGAGTAAGGGAGGCTTCTGTTGAACAACTATGGCTCCACAGGGATTCAACTATAGATGTACAACAGCCAGGTGATGGGTGGATAATTTTTGCCCCACTTGGTTTCTACTGGAGCTACAACCATGTCATTTCTCCCTGTTAAAGGAAGCACCATGAATTTCTACAGCACCAGTGTATAATGATAACATTCAGGACCCAGTCTACAGCTGCTGCTGACAACATGGTGGAACCCCCCAGCATCTCTCTGAGGCTTATTGTGCAGAAAATTCCAGCTGCTGCAGGAGAGGCCCTGGTCACTGTTGTCACCCTCAAGTGCAGGGCTGTTGGGGAGCGTCCTTACAGCTCTCGTGTGACCTTTAAAGAACTTTGCAGAAAGCAGGTTTTTCTTGTTCCCCTAGGAAAAGTTTTGTCCTGCAGACTTTGTCTCTCCTCAGGGGTCAACTGCCCTGCCTTACAGCTTTGCTGAGTTAAGCGGTGCTTTGAGATGTGGAGTAGTGCAAGCTGTTGCCATGGCTTTAAATTTCACATGTGAAGAGGATTGTTACACAAGCACCTGAGTAACAAAACTAAAGCACCCCCTTAGGCCCTCGTTTCACAGTTACCTCTTCAGTGCCTGCAGCTGTAGAGGTGGCAGCTGGTGTGAGTGGGGAGGGCTCCCACAGCTACACTTCTGCCACCAAGGCACGGCTGTGGTTCGGTAAGGAGCTACTGAGCATCAGCCTACACCTTATACGCAACTACCATGTTACAAATTAGGGGAAACTGGGGGAGAAAAGGAAAGAGAATTACGTTTTTATTATAACTTGCATTACCTTTAGATTAATAGCTTGAACTGACAGGAAAATATCAGTATGGGCTCATAACTTTACGTTTCAGTGGAGCTCTTGTTCCAGAACCACAAACACTTTTTGTGTATCCATCTCATCAGGAAATCCAGTCCCAAGAAACAAATTTAAGAACTGAGCCATACGCCCAGCAGAGGTGTTCCAGACCTCACTCCATGCCACTGCATCAGGAAGTTCATGCTCCAATTACCAGCCATGACGTCGCTGCCACGCCTCCCTCCTCCTTACCTGCCTGAGTGGGCACTGGAGTGTCCAAACCTCAAAAAGCTGCAGAGTTCAAAGGTTTGGGCAGTAAATCTTGGGCTCCCCCACCACTGCAGACTGCTAAATGCGAGTTTGCAAACATGAATTGAACATGTTGTGTCCAGAGTTCGAGTGTAATGCTTGATGTTTTGTGCTTTTGATTCCATGGATAACTACACACCTACCCCCAGGCAACGGCTCCACATTACTAGACATGAACAGCTTTCCTAAGCACTATATAAGATACCCATATTTCAAAATTAGACAACAGTAGGAGATCTTTTTGTTAATGAAACCAGAAGAAATAAGGGATGTGTTAATAGGATATAGTAAAAAAGCAAATTGTTAATTGTCCAATATTTATGGTGTTCTAGTGTCTCATGCCAGAGACACTAGACAACAAATTCTGGTGAGTTTAGAATATAACCTTCTCTTTTGTAGCTTAAGGGCAGAACTACTCAGCACTACTCAACTTGTAGTTTTATAACAAATTCCAAAAAACCCAATCTCTTTGCAAGACACCCTTTAAGGCTACCAAGTACACAGACAATAAGACTTCTTGAAACTCTGTTCCTTCTCCAAACAGATTTACCTTATCTCACAGCAGCCTAGAAAGAGTTCTAGTGACATCAGTGAATTCCAGTTGTTTAAAACTCATTTGCCCCTTCAGGAAACAAAAGTCACCTTTTTCTCCAAAGCTCACTTTTCCTCCCAAGTCTCTTCAGAAAGCCAGCTTTGGTAAAGCCACTGCCAGCAGATGGAACTCAGCAGAGTTCGTGTGAGTTCTAACAAAGGGCTGCTCTACAAACCTGGCAGTCGTGGAGATGAAGCTCACCAGGCCTGACGGCAGCTGTGGCTGCTGCCGTGGTGCTGCCGGAGGACCACACTTGGTTCTGCTGAAGTTCAGTGAGTGCCATGATTGGGTCATTTCACAGCACCAGCTGTGAAATGGCATCCCTCAGTTACTTTAGAGACAGGCCAGGGACTCCTTCCTGCTGATAAAATCTTCGCTTTGAGAATCTGGACGATGCACCTCCCACGCTCTAAAGGAATGAAATTAGGTAGGGGGCTACACCCAGCACTGCCTGAAACACGGCCACCAGCAGTTCACCGCGCTGTTTGGTGGGACTGTTTTGTCTTGAGTTTTTTGGGGGGGTTTCTTGCCTTTTGTGTCTTTTTTTGTTTGGAGGTTTGGTTTTTTTTGGGTCCATTTACAAGCCAGCAGGCTGAGAACAGCCCAGCTGCAGGGTAGCAAAGCAAAGGTTACTGGGTAACTACTCACACCTTCACCTTATGTCATCAGTTCTGCAGGCTGCTCAGGTGCCAATTCCTGCTCAGCAAGCATGAGCTCCCTGGGATAAAACCACACAAGCTGGCATTTAAACCACTGACAGGCACACACACCTTGCTATGCTAAGCAGTTCAAGGTCTCAGCATACCTCCTGGAAGCACTTCAACATACCTAAATCACATAATTTATCATGAGTTTCAGGATTCTCTACCATCCTTAGAAAAAAAGCCAAACCAACCAACCAAAAACAAATCACACCAATAGCAACAACAAAAAAAGGCTCTCTCCATGCAAAAACCATGACTACTCTAACCAGAGTCTACAGCTTCAAGTTAGTCCCAGCTAATACATGCCTTGATGATATTGTTCAGGTCAGTCAATTTGTTCCTGCAAACGTCAGACGTTAAATAGCAGCAGACACCTCAGAGCAACAAAATCCAGCTTGTTTGGCACTCAGTTCCGAGGCCATCCTGATGGATTTGCTTCCATGAAGCACAAAGAAGGAAGAGAACACTTGCACTGGGTGAGGCAGGATCATTGCTCACCTTCAGCTGAGATTTAGAAGTTCCTGCAGGCTCTCACAAGGTCTAGGACTATTTATTGACCATGGAAGTAAGAAGAAAAATGTAACTTTTGCTCTCTCAGTTGCACAGAAGGTATTTCACAGCACGTCTGCTCTTCTGCCTAGCAATTTCCTAAATGATTTTGAAGTACAAGGAAATTCTGGGTATGAATAGCTACTTGAGCCAAAGATGTGGAAGACAAGGAATAGATCTCCAAGTCATTCTCTTATTCGAAGTTCTGTTTTGCTTTGTTCCTATACAAGTGATTAATATAGTATGAACCACCTACTGAGGAGCACGAGAAAATAGCTATTCACTATGAATTAACACTATCTTAAAGGGATTTATTCAGACAAACATAGCCACATGTGATGAAAATAAGTGAAAAGTTTGTCTTGCCTAGTTCCAGTAGTGCCCAAATTGCTTTTGGAAATCCTGTAAGTCAGTTTTGAAAGTGTGTTTTGTTTTAAATAAACCAAATATTTCTGCTATGGAAAAAAAATAATGTATACATTTTTATGTTAAGTTTATAACAAGGCTTTTAAAAGAAAACAGTTACAGGTATTCAACTGCATCAGACTTCAAAGAAAAAAGATTACACATACAATACAAAAATACAAAAAAATATTTTTAGAACTTACAAACTCAAAAGTCTAAGTGGTCAGAGCTTTCCTAAAATAATAATAATCATAATAATAATAAAAAAATACATTTCAAGATGCACTTTCCTTTCTGCACTTGCAAGTTCAGCTTTAGCAAGAAGGTAGTTTTAGAGGCAGGATGAAAGCAATTAATGTATTGAATTCCACAACCAGTTCCCAGAAATTAATTTAGTGGTTGACACTATCAGGTATTTGAGTTTAAAAAGAACCTTATGTTTGTTTGGGGTAGGGGAGGTGTTGCTGTTGGGACAGGTGGTGGTGTTGCTGTTGATAATGTTCTGTTTAACCTGTTCTGTTAGTAAAATGTTTTACAAATATGCAGTCTAAATTAGAGTGAAATTTAGATGGTCACTACTAGCACTGAAATCCTACAGCACTGTTCTGCAGTATGAAAGCTAAGAAATAAACTGACCAGATTCATGTCACTGCTGAAAATCATTGCAAAAGGAAGACAGGCAGGAAAAGGTCAAGTTTTATTTCTGAAGCTGACACTTGTTAGAAACATCAGGACTGCAGGTACAGCATTCTTTGACCTGATAGTGTCCACTGAGGTCATAGGCATCAAGGCATTTTGTCTTAAGTGGCAAGACAGGGAAAGTGCATCTTAGATTTTTCATACTTAAGCAGTGAGTTACCGATTTTTGGTGTGGCTTTTATTCCTTCTAGGCATAGTAAAGAAAAATATTTCAACCAAAGGTGAAGCTTAATGTACATTAGCTTGTATTTTTGGTGGTGGCTTTTGTGTACCACTAGGAAATGCTAACAAGCACTACTCAAGGCTAATGATTTAAAAGGAGCACACTGAAAATACTCATTTACCTTTGTAGTGAATATTCTTTACAGACTGTATCTAATATACAGACAAGGCCCATTTGCTTAGGACAGAACAGGCCACTGAAGGTTACACATCCTACATAAAGTTTTAAACAAAATCAGAGCTAAGTTACCAGAGCCACTCAGAGCAACATAATTCCTAGTTTGCAGAGACTTAACAAAAGGTGACTGCAGGGAGAAAAAAATCCAGGTTGTTATTATTTCCTGTGTAAGATTATATTCAAATTAATAGTCCAGTAACACTTCTAGCACAAGATAATGCTCACTCTCTTTAGCAGAATTCCTAGAAGTCAACTGTTTCTCCTGTTATGAAGAGGGAGCCAGAAGTGAGAATGCAAGAGCATTCAATTTTAACCTGATTAAAGAGACAGTAACCTTTTTCATCCACCTTATTTAATCACTGACAAAAAAAAAATTATATTAAAAAGGTACCACTCCAATTTCTTTATTATCTGTAACCTTTTGAAACTAATCACATGAACTACAAAATTAGCAAATGCCTTGAAATCTGTATACAAAACATAAATTACCTCTAATTTCAAACTCATTTATTAGTGTACCACTCAAAATCTTAAAAAAGTGGCTCCAAAGATAGTCTCATACCATTCTTAAAAAAGGAAACTGTTCCTTTAATGTTACACCCTCCCCTCCCCCCAAACACCCAACTTGTAATCCACATCATTTAGTTATTTTCTTGGTCATGGACATTTCCAAGATGAGATTTTATATTTCGTTCCCATAGCTTCTGGTTGTCAGAAAATCCATGCTTTCCTTTATTGAAGGAATTTGGTCCTGCTGATGTTGGTGTATCCCTGTGAAAAGTAAAACAAGAGCAGTTGAGAAAGTCAGCTCAACCACAGTAGTCTGTTCCATGTTACACTGAGAATGCCAATTTCAAGCCAAATCTGCCCCAGAAACTACCACACATTTCCTTCTGTTATATCACGAGCCCTCACTATCAGCAACTGTAAGCTGGCCACAGAAGCGATCTCTCCACAGTACGTCAAAATAGAGCTGGGGCAGGAGAGGTAGTGGCAGTGGCAGTAACTGCTGCCAGCTGTGAAGAATTTGTTGCAAGGATTAAGAAACTGAGGATCCAAATTTGCTACTGGAGAAAAAAGAAAAATCACCAAACTAGAAAACTTCCAGAGTGACTGACTTCAAAAGCAGTCTATCATAACAAACATCTCTAAAATACAAATTCTCAAAATCCATCCCTAATTTAAGTGAAGCCTCCTCTGAAAAGGTCCCTACTTATTTTAGGACTGGTCCTCTATGATCTCAAATCTGTGGCAAGCAGAAGAATTACATAATTTATTATAAAATAAAGAATTCTTTGTCTTTCTGAAAGATGATTCTTATCTTCCCGTTGCACATGAGTTTAAAAACATGACCAGACTACCTACTTCAAGGCAATTTATAAAATGGAGAACTAGAAAAATACCAAGTAGAGACAAGCAGGAATTCCTACCTATTGCCTTTACAAGAAAAAAAAATGAGCTTCTGTTTAATGCAGACTCAATTTCTTCCTCAAAAAAAGGCAAGTAAGATTCAAAGTTCAAATGCAAATATACTGCTTTTAACCTGTACACGAAACAATTGAAAATCTTGTTTCTGGAGAAATGCTTCTTTAACCTCTTCTACCTGCTTGTATTCTTAAGCCATCTGCAAGACCTGCCCTGAGCTGGGGAGGTATTTCACACGCTCACCCTTCCCCAAAGCACAGTTCAAAGCTGCCCTACCTTCCGATGTTCTTCATGCGCATCTTGGCTTCTGGGGGCATCTCCTCTGGTTCGCTCTGCAGGGATAAAGGAGGTCAGAGCGGGGCTGGGCGCCTGCTTTTGAACACTTCAAATGCCTGGCAAGATAAAGGCTGGACTACAGCCCTACAGGACAGCAAAGTGACTTTGGACACAATGGAGGTCCTACAAGGTTATAGAACAAAATACAAATTCCTTCGTTCACCTCCACGTAAAAAGGAGCAGTAAAATGATAATGAAATATTTAGCAAACCAGAAGCACAACTTTCCTTCGTCTCCCCTTAATCAAGCCTAGAGAAAGCAACTATTAATTCAAATTATGTTGTGCATCTTATTTTCAGGGAGAAGTTATCAACACTTTAATGATTTCTTGAACCAACACAAAGCTATGAAATTATACGTTCTTAATCAGAATCAAGAGATGCTTCTAGGTTGAAAATTCCTGACAGTTATGTAAAGAACTATAAATAACCCACTCTCTGCCTACCACACCAATGGTATTTTGTGTTGATCACTGGTTTATTACTCACATCTTCATCTTCATTGAAAGCTGCTGCTACAGAAAGGGTTTTTGGAGCCAGGGTTGGAACAGGCTCTTTAGGCTTCTGAAAAAGACAAAATGCACAAGTAAAGTAAGTCTACTAACTCAAAAAAACTACTCTTGGCTTTTTAAGTATTTTGGTAAAATTAAGTCAAACACCTTCACTGAAATGGGCAACCGGGGAAAAAGTTTTTGTCTGAATCAAGCACATAAAGGATTCTGTAATGAAAAATGAAAATGACTGCTCATTTCTGTGCGATCACTCTGAGCAGCAAGCTGAGCCCTCTCATATTACAGCTCCCCACATGCAGGTCTTTACTTTCTAACACACTGCAGGGGTACTCAGCCACTGGTGCATGACATGAACAATTAAAACAGAACCTGAATAACTTGTGGTATTCAAAATTTTACTGTGTCATTATTTCCATTATTCTTTTGGGATATTCTTATCCATCAATGCCAGAAAAAATTAATATGTTTATTTTCTTCTATTTTAACAACATGACAGCTTTCTGGGTTAAAACAATTCAATGCTTTTAAACTACTACCAGTGTGTATCACACAGTCCAATTAATATAAAGTTCCTTTAAAGACTATTTTTTTTATTTCCAGTTTTTTATTCCCCCATTTAAAGTGCAGGAAGCTGTCAAACTCAAGTTACTAGTAACAGTTTGCTACTAGAGTACTAAATCAATCCTATACAGTGCTTTCTCCATTTTGCCTTTACTGGCAATTCTTTAATACACACTCCTAGAAGCTGGTACTGCAGCAGAGCCCTTATGCAACTGCCTACAGCTGTTCTTCATTGATACTGTCCAACATATAAATACCACACCATTTTTAAATCTGTGCCCAAGGAATAGGTAATGCACTAAGGGAACAAAAATTACTGAAAAGAAACAGGGTAAGTTTCAGCACTGTCCCACCTGGTGCACTGTCAGTCACCCACTAAATTCAGAAACTGAAGCATGCTAGAAGCTCAGAGAAGGCAGCCTTGTCTATTTTTCCAGAGTCTGAGCTGACCTGATTGCATTTATATCCTAGAATGCTGCCAGCCCATTTCTCCCTTCCATCTCAAAATAAGAGAGCACCCTTTTAATCTTTTCAGATCTCTAAAATGCTGGCATTGTGGGTGCAAGGCTTTCACGATTAGAGTTTGAATTTAGCGCAGACAGCTAATCATAATGCATCCATCACAATGATACATGGGAAATGTAAATGAACTGTATTAAATAGAGAGGCAGGCCCTGGCTTGTCCTTGGCCAAGCCAGCAGAGGACTACTGCACAAGCACAGAGAGCCATCAGATTCACATCTAAACAAGCGCAAGGATACCTTGTGCTGGACAATCAAAGGGGTCAGAATTCTTAGAAACCTATGTAACAAAGCCTCATCTCTTGCATTTAACACAAGTAAATCATACTGACCTTGCAAAGAACAGGCAAAGACATGGAAATACACTGCAATTCCCCATGCTAAAATAAGATCTTTGGAGTGGAAGACAACTTATTAAGCCATCTAGATGCCTTCTTCTAGCTTTAAGCATCCTATGCAATGAAACTCCCAGCACTCATTTCCAAGTAGCCTGAACAGCTTAACAAGTCTGCTCATTTCCCTCAGGAAATTATTGCAGACTTATCAAATCTCATTACAAAATTATTTTGTATGTTCAAAGATCTACAGTTCATTTCAATCAAGTCTTATGCTTCCTGAGACTACTGACCTGTTACTAACCACCCTGAAGTACTTACACATGCATGACTAGCTGGCCCTGCAATGCCTGCTTAAACTTAACCCAAGTTACCCTCATGGGATTCAAGGTTTCCTTCTGAAACGAAGGCTCCCCCAAGTACTTCCCTTTTCCCTCAGATTCCCTAAAATAAAAAGCCCTCAGTAAACTTACATTTGCTCCCAGTTTGATGGATATTGCAGATGCCTTCTTTGTTGTCTGACTGCCTATGGAAAACCCAAACTTGGACATTTTGGCAGGAGCAGGCTTTGTGGTGAAGTCTTCAGCTTCTTCATTAGCTGCCCGTTTCTCTGCGCTGCGACTCGAACTTTCTCCTCCATTACTGGAAGAAACAGTCTTAGTTTTCACAGGTTTTTCTGCCTCTTCTTCAGGTCCTGGTGAAGTCGAAACAACTTACCAAGATGAGCTACTTTTACTGAGCAGATTGATGGGAGCAGCAACCTCAAAAAGCATTATACTTTGGGTGCAATAGGTAAGATGTTTTTAGAGACAGCAGTTTCCACCAATGTATATTTAGCGGACAGCAAAACACAGAGAGGAGAAGAAACTGCAAGCACTCCACTACTTGTAAAGAACTTCTTGTATGAGCCAGGAAAACAATCTTGAAGCACCATCTCTTTATTTAGTATGGAAGTCAAAGTTCATGTAGTAAATTAAATGTAGATGACTAAATCTTTTTAGGTTTTTAAGTTGCCACAGATAAGCTTTCATAATTGGAATCCCAATTCCAAATCTAGAGTAGATAATCTAAGTTAAAATTAATTCTACTAAATTTTTACAAAATCATGTCCATGCCAGTCTCTAGGCTTGTCTGGCACAACTCTAAAATCATGGGAGTGACTACAGTGAGGCCGGCTGTCTCAATCATGTTTCAAGTCACTGCTTGTCCACATCTCATCTGTAATAAATCTGCCAAGCTCTGCTTGAGGAAGGAATCAACACTAAAAAAACATATATATATATATTTCATCTTTTCTGCTTTTGTATAGTCATGGAAAACATAACAGCTGAACAGTGATCCACAGAGAAAAAACATTCAAGTAACATTTTCATTCCTATAAAATCAGCTTCTTCAGCTATACCAAGAGACAAAGGTGTCCTTGGAAAACTCATACTGAACAGAGTAAATGCTTCAGCAAAAAGACACTTCCCTGCTGCTGCAATAAGTAAACCACTGCAGTAGCAGAAGGGGGGGAAACCCAACACATTAGGAAATGGACAAGGAAGTGCTCACAGTAGCAGTTTAAAACAACTGGAGCTATCACATCAAGTGGAAAACAGCACCTTCCATGCACAGCAAATTCAGACCATCAGGGAATAAAGCTCTTTGCACTGCTAATGCAAAAAACTACTACGTAAGATGAAGCAATGGGAGAGAAGAAAGTCTGAACTGGGGATCAACAAGATTGTAGCTCTGAGAAAAAAAAAAGAAGCAAACAACATCAGGAAAGAGAAAAACTAGGGACTCAATCTATATATATATATATTTGTCTGCTATTTCCCAAATCATAAGCAGCAGAATATACCACTTCTACCCCACTCTTCCAGGCATCAAGATAGTAAGTGTTTGAAACCAAAATGAGTTTATCATCCACCTTCAGAAATATGGCAGTTCACAAAAAAAATTGTAGCTTTAATCAGTTTCACTGTATTAAAAAAATGGTACTAGAAATTTGATCCTGAAACCACAGATATAAAAATGAAAAACAAAGGAGGAAAGAGAAACAATCAAAATTTACACAAGTGGCCTTGGGTACTGATAGCTGCCTTAGCACAGTTTACCAAACAGCAACCTGCAGAGACCGTGAGAACATTCTTACAGCTAGTCCATGACATCACATTAAACAGAGTATTCCAAATCCAGCCTAGGTACATTAGAGACTGTGATTCAAGGGTAGGTAGAAGAATTCACTGGCGTTAAAAGTGTTGGAACCATAGGGCTAAGTCTTCTTTTTCATAACATACAAAATCCATAGCAGCCCAAAATCCAGGGCACAGGGAACCAGTCCAGGTTCCTGAACTAGTGCTAGATTGAAGGTTATTACACTACAGCTTACTTCTTTTAAGTGCAAATTCTCAAATACTGCTAAGCACAAGGTGAAGCCTAATACAATCTACGCACATCTGTTTCCTCACCAAATCTTAAAGAGCATCTCTCTCAGAATTAGTTCCTATCAGCACTGCATTCTGAGTGTTATTTCTATTGGGCTCGCCATAGGATGAATTCTAGACTGCTGAAAGAAACACTCTTACTTGATGAGAGAGCTGTAAGGGGCACAGGACAATTGGGGAAGGTGGGGAAGGAGGGGAAGGAGCCGTGATGCTGTTTAATTTCTGCAGGAAACAGAAATGCAGACATTCTTATTAACTATTAAAACGGGTCTCTACCATCTCTCACACCAGTCCATAGATATATTCCAATATATCAAGGCTTCTTTATTATTTCCTGGAGGTCATACTTCACCTACAGAAAGCACCAGTACTGTTTCCAAACTAGACTGGCTAGTGCCCTTTTCGTGGACTGCAGATACAAAAAGTTGTCCTACTCCACAGATAGGTTTTACTCGTGTATCAACAAACCACACGAGTGGACAACTTCCACTGTCCAGGTGGCTGAAGTGACAAGACTGACAGTGCCAGCTGCACAGCATTTCAGGATCTGTTGTCCCTGGGAGTCCGACCACTGGGACGTGTGGGAACAAACACGTGTGGGAACGTGGAGTCACAACTAAGTTAATTTTAAGATAAACCCCACTATCCTGGCAAAAACTAAAGATTGCAAATTGCTTTAATTTTAAGATAAACCCCACTATCCTGGCAAAAACTAAAGATTGCAAATTGCTTTCAAAAATCATCAGGGAGAAACTATTCTTCCTTAGGGCCAAGGTACCTCAACTCATGCAGATCATGTTTCAGCACACCAAAGAGTACACAAAACACTATGAATTTCTGATGCTGTCCAGTTACTGTATTACTAATACAAAAAACCCCAACACCATCACCAAAAAATAAAAATCAAAAAGCCACCAAAGCCCAACAGAGAACCAAGAGTCTAAGAACTACCTAAAATCAAGTAAAACTGTTCAAATGTCAACGATTATCAGAAATAACATTCACTGTTGAGGCTACCCTGATTGGTTTACAAGCCTGATTTAATTTTTCAAAAGATCTAAGAAGTGCCTTCTCCCTTACAGATATACTGAAACAAACAAAAAAAACCCCACCAAAACCCAACTAAAACAAAAAAAGAAACACACCAGGAAAGAAAACCTTTATCCTTGAAAAGACACTGTCCTCTCAACTTTAAGTTAAGAGAAAAAGAAGAAGAAACATCCAGTTAAAATTTTCAAACCAAATAGTGCAGAAATGACAGGAATGTTCAGTCATAATATAAATACTGTAAGACCAAACAGCAAACTTAGACATTGTTACAAGCAAAAAGACCCCAAATGCTTAAAACAGCAATTAAATATTCACTGTACGCATTTATAAATAAGGTACCATAACTGCTGAAAGTTAATCTTTAAGGTTCTGTCTTCATCCTTGCAGACAGCAACAGTCGTATTTCTCTCAAAACACGGCGTAAGTATTCCGTGTATTTTTACGAGAGAGAAATAGCGCATTTGAGCGGACACGGAGAAGCTGGTGTAATTTTACAAAAGCGCCTGTAAAACTGAGGACAGCAGGCCCGACTCGGCCTCTCCTCCAGCGCAGCCCCCTCAGGCCCGGGCCACCCCCTCTCCCCGCAGGGCCGGGCACCGCACGGCCCAGCCCGGGCAACTCACGGCCGGGTGAGGCACACCTGGACCCCCCCCAGCCCCGCTGCACCAGCCCGGACCCCGTTCCCACCCCACAGCTCCGCGGCGAGAGGCGCTACATGTTCACCTCCTGCGGGCTGCGGCCGCTTCGCCTTCTCCCCCTCGGCTCTGCCGTCCGCCATTTTCCCCGCCTCCACCGCCTCACGCGCCGCGCACGCGCGCCGCTCGGGCCCCNNNNCGGGCCCGCCCCCGCGAGGCCCCGCTCGCGGCCGGGCCGGCCCCGCCCCTGCGGCGCGCGGGGATTGCGGGGCGGGAACAGCGGGAGCGCGCCCAGGGCAGCGGGAACGCGCTGAGCCGCGCCGGTCTGACGCTCGTCCGGCGGCGCTCAGCACGTGGACAGGGCTTCCCTTCCCTTTCCTTCCCCGGGGAAAGTGGGGGGATCAGAGTCATCCCCCGGCACTCCCGGCATCGCACACTGAGCCGCTGCATCACGGGCCTGCGGAGGAACCACGTCCGCTCCCGCCCCCTCCTCAGGGCGTCGGTTTAACGATTGCCTTCCGTGATTCACAAATATCGTTACCTCATTACCTCCTCGGTGTGTATAAATATCTAAAGTGTGTGGAGGGAGTGCGCCAAGAAGATGGATCCAGGCTTTTCTCCGTGGTGCCAAGCAATGGGGCAAGAGGCGATGGGCAGAAAACTGCTGCAAGTTAGTTCTACCTGAACATGAGGAAGAACTTTACTGTGCAGTGACCGAGCACTGAACAGGTTGCCCAGAGAGGCTGTGGAGTCTCCCTCACTGGAGACATTCCAGACCCGTCCGGATGCAATCCTGTGCCACGTGCTCTGGGATGACCCTGTTTGAGTCGGGAGGTGGGAGAGGTGACGCACTGAGGTCCCTTCCAACCTCACCCATTCTGTGATTCTGTAACACGAGTTCAAGTGAGCAGTGACACCACCTTCCCCCACCCCAGTGTGCAAGCCAGTTTGCAGATCAGAAGAGGCTGTTTGTATGGAGGAACAGCAAATGACAGAAGGGACATGGTACCCAGACCACAGCAGGGGGTTGAAACTAGATGAGGCCACTTCCAGCCCAAACCATTCCATGGTTCTATGACACTCAGCAGCACGTAGCTCCACTGTTGTCTCTTCCTCCCCTGATGAAAAAGAGTCTGCCTGAGTGAGGCACACGCACTTACACAGCCAGTCCTTGCACTTCAGGGCTTCCCAGGCAGCTCTCACACATCACCTGAAACACCACCCTAGGGTGAAGCTTTGTGTACTTCCCAACCACACACAGCTGAAAGGAACCAGGTATTTCCCTCTGCCAGAGGTTATCCATGCTTGGAGGCCCCTGCACCTCACAATAGGCAGTGAAGAGCAGGCAGTGAATCTTCTGCCTTCCAACCTCCACCTTGCAACAGCATGTAGGAAGAGGTCATCAGGGAGTGGGTCACCACCAACTCCTGGCATAACTGTGTGAAATAATACTCCCTGCTCCTAGTTTTTGAATTTTCAGGACCCAACTCATCATCTGCCATCACTGACTTTAAGCATCACGCATAAAAAAGCCCTCCTTGTCCAACAGACAAGACAGCATTTAACAATACATATTATTTTACTGTATTATGTATTTAACAATACACCCATGGCAGCTCTGCAGCCTGAACACAGGCTTTCAGAGAGACATCAATGTATTTTGAGTTGTGAGAAATATCAAAAGGGTCTCTGCTCCTCTAAGTATTTACTAATAGGACTGTTTACCATCTCAGGAGTTCCAGCACACTGGGAAATCTACATTACATGGCCTGAAAACACAGGCACTCTGGGATAAAAGTCTTACACAAAAGCATGTAAGATTATTTTTTTTTTAGCACAGTCAAGAAATTTGCCTTATTCCTTCCAAACAAGGACTTGATTTGTGCCAGACAGAGCACCCAGAAATAAATGGTGCAGTTCCCCAAACCCACACAAGGTTTTAACCATGTGTTTTTAGTTCAGCTATCAAAGGTGAATTCATCTGCACACAAAAGGATTCAGGAAGTAATGGGAGAGGTCTCTTCATCTCTTAGTGATCTTTTAGAATAAAACTTTAGACAGCCTCCAAAGCAGTGAGCTCTGGAGAACAAGTATTAAGTAACATTATTGCATTAAGTAACCATCATCCTTGTCCCAACACATCACCCTTGTCCCAACACAATTCAATTGAACAGACTCATATTCTTTGTGTAGAGTTATTTTTTTTAGAACAGATTATCTCATCTCTCTTACATAATTTCAACAATGTGTGACTAAATTTAAACACCCGGACTACTAAAGTAATTTTAAGAACCCAACTCTTAATGACAGTCATTTCAAACATAAGCAACAAAACATGTTTTGAGATTAAGAGCTGAACAGAGTTCCAGATGTACTGAGAAGCCAGAGCATTAAAGGACACAGTTTGCATGTAAAAAATTCATTCCCCTCCCCATCACTCTACTTTTGCTTTAGTTTATACTTCTTGGGGTAGCTTTTGGCAAATTGCTTTTGTACTTCTTCCCGTCCCTTTCCAAGTTTAAGTGTGTTGATCAGGTCTAAGGTTTTTTTCAGTTCCTTTATAGGTTTGTTTACAAAGCCACAGTATTTCCTTTTTGGAACAAATTCCAGAGCCTTCTTCCAGTCAGCAGTATCTTTCAAGGTTAATAAAATATGCATCATTTGATCCAGTGTGAGATTTTTGGCACCAGTACTCCAAAGCAAATACTTCTCCAGTGGAAGGGCTGCAGTCTCCAATCCTAATCGCTTTGCCTGTGCTAAAGAGACTCCTGTTTTTATGGTCTTGTCAACCATTGACCCAATAATATAGATCTTATTGTGATCAAATGTTTTCATTACTTTGGGAGAATCGGCTGTCAGATAGATGAGCTTTTCCTTTGGAAAGATTTCTGTGTAGCACTGGTCTGTCACTGTGATAAGCAGTTTGCCCCATGCCTCTCTATACTGCTTGATAAATTCCCTGTGATAGAGGCTATCATCTTTGAAGTTACAGAAGTGGATGTGGAACGGATCCACAGATTTCCGATTGCAGCTTTCACTCAGTACTATCTGTCTCACTGTATTTGTGACTTCTCGGACAGACATTTCTTTTTCATAAGACATGTCAAATACTAGAGGTTGGCCAAAGATCATGGACTGAGCAGCCCTCCAATTGTATGCTTTATCCATAACACTGGACCACATACATATGAATGAACTCTTTTTGGTCTCATCTGTTTTTGAAGCTTGATCTTGTGCTTGCAGCCTCCTTTCTCTTTTCTCATCCATCTTTCTTTTGTCATTTTTCTTGTGAAGTTCTTTGAGATGCAAATATTTTAAATACTTCTTTTTGGCTGACTTAGAAGGGCACTCCATAAAAGTTTTTAGCTGTTCCTCACTGATATTTTCTGGAACTGCTCTGCCAGCTAGCCTCCACATCTCCAAAGTTTCACGTGCAGCAGCCAAACTGGAAAGCTCCTTAGGCTCTGAGACCGTCTCACTGACCTCTTCTTGCAACCCAGATTTCATTACCTTCTTCCACTCATCTAAATCTAGTTTTTCTGAGGGTTCACATGACTTGTCCTGCTTCAGACAAAGTGATAAACTCAGAGTCCTACTGAGTGGAAACAAATCCTTTTTCATCCCATGTTGTGCAGCAAATGGAAGGACAGAACTTCCTACAATTCTTCTCAGAAGCATATTAGCAGACTGCATACTTAGACACGTGCTGTGTTGCAACACTTATCTGCAAAACACCAATAAAAGGGGAAAAAAACTTGTCAGCAAACACAAAGAAAACACTTGCAGATTTTTATTCTTAGTAACGCTGACAGACAATGGGTTACTTCTTGGAGCATGCTAGAAATTCCTCCTTCTACCATGAATTTTTTACTGTTTCCTAAATAAAAACAGCTCAAACCAGCTATACTTACTGCAATTCAAAATGCAGTCAAACAACCTTCAGGAATTGTCCAAGATTCTTGTTTAAGTTATCTGTATCATGTGACAAGCCTTCACAACCAAAGTCAGTGAAATGCTGCACGGAAACCATAGGTATTTTTATGTAATTTATCTATCCTGTGAAAACAGAAAGAAGAGATGGAAGAATAACAACTAGTACAGGAGAAGACCATATTTTTCCTTTTTGCTAAATTGTCTGTGAAGTTGGCATTTGCACATAGAGCTGAGGACATAAACACCCCCCAGTCCCATTAATCTTATCCACATTTGTATCTAAATACGAAAGGTCTGCAGAAAGAAAAACACCCAAGAACGTTTAATATTTTCCTTGGCCTATGCACACTACTGAACTAAGCATCAGTGAAGTTTCAATGCTTGAGGAAATGTGATTTGGACAAAACTAGAATTAGTTCCTAAGTTTTAAATCAAAATTCATAATCTTCCTAATAAACTGAAAATAATGTGACACATAGAACAAGAAGTTAACTCTAATGCTGGGTTTGTAAATATGTACCTGCTCATGTAGAGACACAGAAGGAGCAGTGTATTATTTAGAAATGTTATATAACCTGGCATGTGTTTTACTATACAGTAATTGGTCAAATTGGTGGCTGACCTCTCATGTACTACTGTTATTATGATAAAAGTAACAAGAACAACCAAGCAACCTAACAATGTGAAAATTTCTAAGTGTTACAATACAGGTAGCCCTAACTTTACATTGAAGAATTAAACCTACTGGCAAAAGTAATAATCAAAGAAGTATATTGTCTAGCATGGAGAAATCAAGGGATCAGTTCCTCAATTAACTGACATTACTGGAGCTCCAATTAAGTCAATATTGAACACCAGATTTACACCATCAGAATACTTGATGACAGCTTTTGATAGAACCAAGTTACCTTCCAGTGTGTCAGTCACACTAACATCATTACTGCAAGAATTAATCTAAGTCTCTTTGAAGAACCTAGATTTGTGGCACTGAAAGTATTCTTTTTTTCTTCTTTAGCATGACTTCACTGCAACTCATCTCAGTAACAGAAAGGCTCTTCACTGATACTTCAGAGACTGAACAACTTGCCTTACTTCCCCAGCACAGCTGCCCACTCAGAATCACAGAATCACAGACTGAGTAAGGCTGGAAGGGCTCACAGTGGATCATCTGCTCCAACCTCCCTGCTCAAGCAGGGTCATCCCAGAGCACATGGCACAGGACTGTGTCCAGACGGTCTGGAATCTCTCCAGTGAAGGAGACTCCACAGCCTCTCTGGGCAGCCTGTTCAGTACACGGTCAGCTGCATAGTAAAGAAGTTCTTCCTTATGTTCAGGTGGAACTTCCATGCATCAGTTTCTGCCCATCGCCTCTTGTCCCCTGGCTTGGCACCACGGGGAAGAGCCTGGATCCATACTCTGGGCCCTTCAGACACACTCACGGATGAGGCCGGCTGCAGGGGAGCGGCACTGCAGGTGCACGCTGCTTAACAACTTAACAACAGCCCATGAGTACCCGAGCCGCTGAGCGCCAAGTCACACCCCACAGCTCCGCGCTGGGACCCACAGCCCTCCCGGGGACACCGGCGCGCCCGCTCCCCCCGCTGCGGCGGGGCCCGCGGCCTCTGGGGCACCACGCCGCGGGCGGCACCTGCCCGATCTCTGGCCACGCTCCCGCCCGCCGGGGCTCGGTCGGGACAGGGCCGGGCGGACTCCGAGCAACCCCGCAGTCACGGCCGGCCCCGACCGCGCCGCCACCGCCGCTCACCTCGCGGAGCCGCTGCGTCTGCGCGGGGCGGGCCCGCCCGGGTGCGGTGCGTCCCCCCGGCTGTCCCCGGCGCTCGGCGGCTGCACGGCCGGCGTTCCGGGCTGTCTGCGCCCCCACGGCGGGCGGTGATCCGAACTCTTCCAAATTCCATTTCCGGGGAGCCCCCGGGCACTGAGGGGGCTGCCGGTGGGTCCCGCCGCCGTCCCTGGTGCCGGGCAGGGCCTGGGCTGGGCTGGGGCGTGAGGCAGTCGCTGGGGGCCGAGGAGTTTGTCAGCCCGGCCTGGTGATCTGTGATGTCTCTCTCTCCGCTTCCCTTTCTCCCTCTCTTCCTCCCTCGCTCTCTTCTCCCTCCTCTCCCCCCTTTTTCTTCCTTTTTAAAAATTTAGTAGCACAGGGAAGTTTCGCTTATTTTTGGCATGCAGGTTGTTGTTGTTTGATGGTGCCTTGTTTTCTTGGTTTTTTTCCCTGTCAGGTAGGGATTTTACAGGAGACCGTGATCTGTCGCCATGAGTTTTCTGCTGCCCAAACTGACCTGTAAGAGGGAAGTGGATCAGGCAATAAAAAGCGTGGCTGAGAAGGTTTTGGTTCTCCGTTTTGGAAGAGATAATGATTCTGTTTGTCTGCAGCTCGATGATATTGTAAGACCAATTTTCTCTTCTTTTTTTTTTTTTTTTTTTTTTTTTTTAAAAACTTTAAAAGTA